>SNQJ01S0024827.1:54407-69945 GCA_010110895.2 Picea sitchensis | reverse complement strand
TAAATACAAACGACCTTTGTAGCGAAGCTCTTCATTATTCCAAGAGTACCCTGGAGAAACTGAAGAATTGTGTTGGAGTTGTTGGAGCACGATAGAAATTTTGGGGTCTTACAACCATTCATGACGAACAACTTGGAGCCAATCTTGTACAATGAAGGAGAGGGAGAAAAGGGACCCATCTTCTTCATATTTCGTGGAAAGAGCATCGACCACTACATTTTCCTTTCCCTTCTTGTAAATGATCTCATAATCATAGCCAAATAGCTTGGTAACCCATTTTTGCTGCGTTGGGGATGAAATTCGTTGTTCCAGGAAATACTTGAGACTTTGATGATCGGTTTTGGTTTGGAATCGTTGACCCAATAAATAAGGACGCCAGAGATCCACAACATGCAGAATAACTTGCATTTCCTTTCCATAAATGGATTGGCCCAAATGTTGCTTTGAAAGTTGTTTGCTAGTGAAGTCCAAGGGCCTACCATCTTGCATGAGGACATCTCTAATTCCTTTTCCTGAAGCATCACATTCCAATACGAATGTCTTTGTGAAGTCTGGGAGTGCTAGGACAGGGGTTGAACACATAACATCTTTTAAGGCTTGGAAGGCCTGATCCGCAACTGAAGACCAAGTGAAAGCATTCTTTTTAAGGAGGGAAGTGAGAGGAGAGGCAATCTTTCCATAATTTCGAACAAACTTCCTATAATAGCCCGTTAACCCATAAAACCACGCAAGCTCTTAAGAGTATTAGGGCGAGACCAATCTTGCATAGATTCAATTTTCTTAGGATCCACTCGGACACCATCCTTGCCGACAATATGACCCAAGTATTCCACTTCGGAGGCAGCAAAGGCACATTTAGATTGTTTGAGGAAAAATTGGTGCTTAGAGAGTAGATGGAGAACTTGATTCACATGGGAGAGATGGGATAACCAAGTTTTACTATAGATGAGAATATCATCAAAGAAGACTAAGACAAAATGACGGAGAAAAGGACGGAAGACATGATTCATAAGACTCTGGAAAGTAGAAGGAGCATTACACAATCCAAAGGGCATTACCAAGAATTCATAATGACCCTCATGAGTGTGAAATGCCGTCTTGGGAATGTCTTCGTCTTTTATACGATCTTGTGGTAGCCAGAATGTAGATCCAATTTGGTAAGTACCGAGCACCACTCAATTCATCCAAGAGGTCATCAATGAACGAAATGGGGAATTTGTTAAGAGCGCGAAAATCAAGACACATGCGCCAAGTACCTTCTTTCTTGAGTACCATGACCACAGGGGAAGAATAGGGGCTAGTACTGGGACGAATAACACCAACTTCTAGTAATTCATGGACAATTTTTTCAATTTCATTCTTCTGGGAAAATGGATGACGATAAGGCCGAACATTGGGAGGAAGACTGCCTGGGATGAGAGGGATGGAATGATCATGGACTCCACGGGAAGGGGGATGTGCTTGGGGGGTGTTAAAAACAACTTGGTGGCGGGAGAGGATAGATTGTAGGTCGGGATGCACAGAAGGTGTCTCAACAACATTAATAGAGTGGAGTTGGGCTATAATTCCTGAATGACCTTTTTTGAGGAGCTTTTCCATGTGATGGGAACTGATGATCTCAGGGAAGCCTGCTGTGATGCCTTGGAACTTATACTGTTGTCCCTCTTGATGGAATTGCATGGTTAAGTCCTTAAAATCCATGAGAATGGGGCCTAGAGTGTGTAACCATTAGGCACCAAGAACAATGTCACAACCACCCATGTCTATAGCAAACATATGGGATTTCAGGTGATACTGACCAATTTGGAGGCACACATTTTCACATCGCCCCCCACATTTCATGGAACCACCATTAGTAATCATGATTTGAAAATTATTGATGACACAGATGTAACAATTGACTTCTTGGGCAATGCGGCGATGAATAAAGTTATGGGTGCTACCACTGTCCACAAGGATGATGACTTTCCTATTTTTGATGTAACCAATTAATTTGAGAGTCCGGGGAGCGGAAAATCCAGTGAGGGCATTAAGTAAAATCACTAGGTCAACGTTGAGTGGGTCAAAGGGTGGGGTGAGGTCAGAGGGTGGTGGTAGTTCCTCCGCAGGCGGAGCAACAACATCATCTTCAGAAAGATCCTCAGTCATAGCCATAAAAAGATTTTGTTCCTTACACTTCTGCCTGGGAAATATTTGTCATACAATTATAACAAAGACCCTTGAGTTGACGTTCAACCATTTTAGCCTTGGTTAATTTCTAGATCTTGAGGGGAGTGGCAGGAGGGGAAAAATTTGTGGGTTTAGGGCAAGGAGGAGAGGAGGGTTTGCAGGTCTGGGAGGAGACAATCTGTTGGACTTCCTTGGCTCGTTGAGTAGCTTCCAACCAAGTCCGGGGGCGTGCCATGAGAACATGGACACAAATTTCATCTTTGAGGCCACTTATAAAGCATTACATAAAGAAAGCATCTGACATGCCCTCCATTCTGAAAACCAAGTGCTCAAATGCGACAATAAAGTCTTCCACTGTCCCAGACTGCTTTAACTTGGTTAAATGGCATAAATGGTGGGTGTCAGAGTCAAAGTGGTCATAAAGTTCGGCCACAAACTGTGTCCAAGCAAGATACCCTTGGCTTGCCTTTTTTTTCCATTGCCACCATTGTCGGCATTCCAGATCCAGATGGAGGACACCATAACAAAGCTTGGATAATTCATCAGTAATTCCATGCAAAGAGAAATAATGTTCCATTTGGGTGACCCAGTTGGTGGGATCCGATCCATCAAATTTATTCACCTCGATCCTGGGAGGGCGGAGGTCTCGAGAAAAGTGGTTAGTATGAGGACCTTGGTAATGGGAAGAGTCATGGTCATCCTGATAAGAGGGTTGTTCAGAAGAGGAGGGGTTATGGGAACGACCCAGGAAGTGTTCTTTGAGGTCTTTAATGCATGAACATTGTTCCTTGAGGATCACAATATCTGAATTGATTGTGCTAAGGTTGTCATTGATAGTCTTGATGTCTTCCGGGTTCTGGTGGTTGTCAACAATCAATATATTGAGTTCTTGGGCTCTAGTGGTAGCCATTTGGGAAAATGGGCAGGAAAATGGTATAGGGGAAATAAAAGGGTTTTGGAGGCGTGGGTGGGACCACTGCGTAGAAGGGTGTCAAATGATAGGGACCACTGCGATTAGGGAGAAAAGGGGGATCTAATGGGATAGTGGCCAAATAAGGGTGAGGTCCACAATTTTTTTTTGTGTTAAGAATGATAGGTATCACTGGAATTGGGGCGAAAAGAGGAACCCCGTGGGATAGGTCCCAAATAAGTGTGTCGACGGGAGTGATACTCCGGCCTAAATAATATTGCAGTGACGAAATTCTCAAATGCTTAACATGAAGAAATGTGTAGTAATTTTGCAACTCGAATGCAGAAGACACAATTGTGCGGTAATAGATCTTGTCTGTTCTGTTTTTATTTCCGTCCCAAGGGCTAGGGTATTCAAGGGTTCTACAGAAAAGGGTTTGCCCTGGGCTATAGCTCTCTGATATACGTGCGGGGTCCAACAGTAGTACTTGATCAAATATCTTAGGGCACCAACTAAGGAGGATAGACTGTGCCCTTAGCTGTACTACCCGACTACCCAAGTACTAGAGAGTATCTTCCCGAGTGCTGTTCTCGGTGACACTATAGCAGTCAGGCGACCGATCGATTTATCTATGGAGGGCTTCAAGAGATCTAGGCCGATCCGTATACATGTGATGTCTGATGTGCTACCACTCGAAGGGGTACCAACATGGGTTACAAGGGTGGCCAATAGATGTGCGCTTAAGTACCACTTGTATTTCCTGCGTGTATGAATCCCTGTCTGTGGGTTTATGTGCGTAACGATAGATCTCTGTAGCTTTAAGACACTGGAATACGTCTCTACCTTGAAAAAAATTAACCCACAATTTTCTGCCGAGGAAGGTGCTCTGATACCACTTGTAGTATTCCAGTTATAAAATAGTATGCAAAACATAAATAATTTGCTAGAAATGGCAGAGAAACAATGATATAACCAGAACAATACCACAATAACATGAGAATAATACTAGGATAACACCAGAAAGAGCACTTTGATTACTGAGAGCAATGTTCACTTGCCTCTTTGAGGGGGCAACCTCCAGAAGAGTAGAGCTCTATTACAATAATATCCAAGACAAAACTTCTCATACTCTCTACTTCTATTTATACTAAATCTATCTATTCAAAAGAACCATCTAGAGGAAGATCCTTCTAGAAGTGGAAGCTTCTATTAGGTCTTCTTACATTTGATTTATTCTTCCTTATTTCGAGGCCTTATTAATATTGGCCTTTATTACATGGAATTATATTATTCTACCTACATGAGGGGTTAGGGAGGTTAGGTCCCTAACATCTGCAACCCAATTCCTGTGGACATAGAGTCGACCTGATACTTATCGGGGCTACTCACCTACTTGTGAGAGTTTCAAGGCCCGGTGCAATTCACACATAGGAGATCTAGTAGCAACTCAAATATTTAGTCCGTCGAAGATTACATCTGGGCCTATTCCCACATGATCAAGTCCGTCTAATCAATCTTGGAATATTGGCACGATTCTATAATCATCAATACTCCCCCAGGGAAACATTTGCATTCCTGCCAAGCTTGTCCCAGACAGAGGCTTAGTGAAAATTTCAACTATCTTCTCATCTATGGATAAGTGATGGAGCCTCACTGCTCCTTCCTGCACCATGTCTCTGATGAAGTCCTGCAAGATTCTTTGAAAATCCACCATGCTTCATATCTTTCGTCACTGGCTATTATATATAACTGAGTGCTACAAATATCTGCTTCCCTGCTTGTCTAGAAATCCTGCTCGATCCCAAGTTGAAGTAGCACCCCAAGTGCTAGATCTGTCTTTTGCACTCCCAATCCAAAAACTGTATATCTCGACATCCATACTTTTTCATCAGAGATCAATCATATCTATTTGTACCACAACATATGTACCTGCATGTTGTGTTGTAACCCAATAATACAGTCATTGCTCAACCATATACTGGCACAAGGTGCTCTCTCCAAAGCAAATGCCTATCCTGTCACACAACTTCCTCAGATGTGTCGTCATAGGTGTGGCCATGGACTTCCCGTCCATCATGATAAACCTCTTCAGTCTCCTCACTGGAGATCTCATCTGGTGCCAACCACGCTTCCAATCCCAATATATCCGGTCAAGATCCTTCATCTCAAACTCTGAAATCAACTCCCTCTATCTGAGACAATCCTCGGACCACGCTTCCGTTAGTTGCATGCCCCTTTGCATTCTGAAAAGTGTCACGAAACTATGCTGGCTTCTTATTGATCACCGAATCCCTCTCAGATTTATCTCTTATGACCTGCACGGGACAAGAAACAAGAACAACAAAATCTCCATGGTATCCTGCTTGGAGTCTAGGTCAGTAACCAAGAACATCTCCTAAAGGAGATCAACTTCATCTTGTAAAAAATAAGCATTTACATAAGAACACGGATATCTCCTAGAGACTAGATCAACAAGTGTATCTCTAGTATTAAGGGGTTAGTATAATGATCATAACTTCAATAGATCAGGATGCAACATAAGATCATAATAATGCCATAACAACTAGAGACATACTTTTTTTTTTAAATAATCAAACATGGAGTCTTCACTGCTAGGGAGGGTGCGCTTGTTCCTTTGAATGTATTGAATTCACTGCTTGGACAAGGTCTCTTGCACATCCCCTTCAAACACACTTATGCTTTGCTGGATGATATAACTTGAAAAGAATATACGAGTGCATACCTTTGAAATTTGTAGTATCGTTCAACTTGTCTTCTAATTTGAAACTTGACACTATCTTGACAAGAAGAGGTTAGAAACTGAATAAAAAAGGTTCAATGATTAGAACAAGCTAGAAACCCTAAAATTTCAACTTTGATAACAAAAATCAATTTTGACCAAAATTCAACCTTTGACTTTGACTTTGACCAGTGAACCTTTGACTTTAACTTTGACCCAAAAACACAAACTTGAAGTTTTTGTTCGCTGAGGGCACCAGAGGGTGCGCTAGGCTAGGGCACACTAGAATACCCAAAAATTAATTCCAATGCTTCACTGAAAGTGCCCAATAAATTAGGTTTAGGGTTTGCTGCAACTACAAAACCAAAAACCTTAGTTGTAGCTGCAACTGGTGCTACAACGAGCTTGACAAGGAACTCCTGAACTACCTTCCAACAGTTAGACTGTTCTGAAGGTAGCGTGGGCCCATAACCTGCTAGAATAATGTTGATGTGCTCGTTTAACCATAGACAATGCTATAACATTGTCACCCAACCATAGACACAAAGCCACCCCCGAGCACCTTAACCTTTGACAGAAAGAATGATTCCAGGTATCCACACTAGAACCAACAAATAACCAAGAGAGCGCACTTTCTCCAAGGGTAGCGCAGAAGAGAAAGTACCAGAAATACTGAACAAGAGAAAACCATACAACTACTGTTGCCGTTGCTCCTCCTTCATGCTTGCACACTCTTTTTGGTTTCCTGAATGAGAGTGAGTGAACAAATGAGCCAAGACGTCCTCTATTTATATTAACCTATCCAGTGACTTTTCTGGCTGGGCCGACCCGACTTTCTGGTAATTATATTTTATGTTTATCATTTTCCTGTGTGATCGACTTGTTTCCCTGGAGGATAATACCTTAATATTATATATTCTGTTGAGCCGACATGTCTTCTATGGTTTTCACACAATTGTTTAGGGTTTTTCTCGTTTCCAGAATATTCTATACTTGTCAAAGGTTACATATGGAGGTTAATACTTCCCGCAGCTACCATAATATCAACAAAACAATGTTGGTGCCTAAAAAATAAATGTCCTTAAAATGGCTTGAAATCAGACACTTACATCTATAACATAGTTACCAACTTAACGAGAACTCTACAAAGTTCTCATTTTTTGGGGGGTCAATTTTTTTACCTTGTTTTTAGAAATGGTGTTACCGGTACGAGCCCCCCTCCATTTTTAGGTGTTTTTTTGATATTTTAAATTTTTTGATACATAATGTTTCCACTTTTTTTTTTAAATGCTCGTTTTTTCATCTATTTTCATTTTTTTGTATTTTTTATTTTATTTTTTTATCAATAGTGTTTTTAGTCATTTTTCCATGCTTCTTTCAATCTTAAAATATATTTTACTATTTACATTTTTGAAATCGTCTCCTTAATTAATTTATGGTTCCATACTTTTTTAAATATAGTGGAAAATATCATTTTTAACACATTTTTTTTGTCTTTACTTTAATAGATAGAAAATCATTGTAGTTAAATAACACTATTTTAAAATATTTAGCAAATTTTTTTTTTTGATAAATTAAAACTAAAAAAAAATATTTAGTAAAAAAATATAATTGATTTTTTTTTGGATAAATTAAAACTAAAAAAAACTAAGAAATATTAAAGGAATTGAAATTAAAAAGAAATAAAAAAAAATAAAAAACAAATATATATAATTGCTTTTTGTTTGTTTGTTAGTTTGTCTGTGACATGTGGGACTAACCTGTGGCTAAGAAACCGTGATTCAGAGGCATCTAAGCTATCAAAATCACCCGGGGATTGCACCTGGCCTGAGCCACACCAACCCTTAACATGGATGGATTTTTTGTCCCCGCAGGTTTCAAACCTGTGACTTTAACATCACAGAGTGCCTTAACAACACACTCCGTCACCGACTGTCCTACACCTCGGGGACAAAGGTAAGCGGGCTTGGTCCAGTTAAGTATTCCGCGACTAGACCACATCCTTGCTCGGGTTTGAGCACAAGACCCGACCTTCGTTACAAGAACGACTTTACCATCCAGCCGCCTCTGTAGACCTTAAAAGGTAAGTGAGCTTGGCCCAATTAAGTATTCCGCGACTAGACCACGTCCTTGCTCAGGTTTGAGCACAAGACCTGACCTTCGTTACAAGAACGACTTTACCATCCAGCTACCTCCGCCAACTTTAAAAGGTAAGCGGGCTTGGCCCAGTTAAGTATTCCATGACTAGACCACGTCCTTACTCGGGTTTGAGCACAAGACCTGACCTTCGTTACAAGAACGACTTTACTATCCAACCACCTCCGCCGACCTTTATATAATTACAAAATAAAAATAAATCTTAAAAAACTAAAGTGGAAAAAAAAACAAAAAAATTAAAAATAATGCGATTTAATTTAATTTTTTTTTTTTAGAAATACAAAATATAAATAAAAATTAAAAAAAAAATCTTAAACATAATATTCTTTTTATAACTAAAAATTCATAACTGGAGCCCAATATATATGTCAAAATTGAAATTTTCATCAACGCCTTCATTTTTCTCCTAGTAGGTGTATTTGTGTATCTATGCTTGTATCCCTATCCTAATATCCTAATATGTTGAACATTTTCTAATTTGTTTGTTTGCGGTTTTCCAATCTAAAAAAATAAATTCAATCTACACAAATAAATTCAAACATCGATAAATTCTAGACAAATAAATTCAAACATCAATAGATGTTTTAAACAAATCCTCGAAAAAAAATATGGACCTTCATCGATAAAATCTTCTAACTAAAGGTTTAATACAATACCTCTTCTACGACACCATTATCCACAATATAATCTGTCTTCAAGGAATATATTTATAATATTACTCATACTCATTTCCCATGGATATAGACATCAAAATCACCTTAACACTTGTTAGGTCACTAATTTCCAATAATTTGTGTTGTTTTGGAGCCAGAACTGTTTATAGAAATTTGAAACCTAGTTCACAAAATGCCTACACAAAATACCTATAATAGGAAAATCCAATTGTCATACATTAGTAACAATGATTTGAGGAGAAAATGTTGCCATGAAACCCATTCACAAATTTTGAAATGAAAATGTAAACATGGATAACAAAGGATTGAACGAATACAACAATAACTCCAAACACGTTTGGCCAAAGTATATTAATTTTTTACATTAAAAATATTTAATTGAATATTTTATGGTAATTATAAGAATATATATATATATATATATATATATTGCATTTGGGTATGAAGTCTTTTCGATATTAATTTAATATTTATATAAGTTTTAGATTAGTTAATGTATGACACATTTATATAATATAAAGTTAATTTATTATTGACATGATATTATATTGTATTGTATACATATGTGGCGTATTTATATAATTTAAAGTTATTACATGATTTTACATTATTGTATTGTATGAGTTGTATTGTAATGACTTGTGTACTTGAGATAGATGCCTTTTAGTTGGTAAAATATTGTATATTATTGAATTTATATTTATTTTAATTATTTCGACAAAAACATTTTTAGAATCATTTTTGTATTTGTTCACCTCACTTTTGTGTTTCATGGCCACATTTTCACCCCACCTTTGAGATAGGGTTTCATGGAAACATTTAGTATGGTGGTTGGTTTTTTCTATTATGAGTATTTTGTGAATTGTGTTTCAGATTTCTAAGTAATTGTGACACCAAAACAACAAAATTCATTGGCAACGAGTGCCCTAAAGAGTGTTACTTTCCATTTTGGGTTCTAGTTATGGGAATTTAGTTGAACATTGAATATTATGTTTGTTGGGTATAAAATGACCACCTACGAAAGGATGTCACTTCATGGAATGCAATAATCAAGTTCCTTGTTAAAGCGGTACATGAGGATGCATGTGAACTGTTTGAAAAAATATCTCGAAGGAATTTGTTTTTTTGGAATGCAATGGTCATAGGATACGTTGAAAACTAGAGAGTAGATGATGCTTTCAAACTATTTAACAAAATGTCTAGAAACCACTTGGAATCTTGGATTATGATGATTATTATATATTGGTAGAATAAATGGAGGATGCTCACTAAATGTTTTACATAATGCCATATAATGATGCAATATATTGGAATGGGATGAGTGTAGCATATGTTGAACATGAGAAAATAGAAAACACATGGCCATTGTATGACAAAATGATTATAAGAAATGAGATCTCATGAATGATAATGGGGATGTCATTAAGTGTAACTTTAGTAGTTGTGAGGAAAATTGTTAACATCCCCATCAGGGTTCAAATCTCACCTTGTGACATGTATGCTCTTAGTGAGCCAACTTATGATAATATTTATATGATATATTCATGAATTTTTTACTTGAAGAATCTAGGGTTTACCCTAGGTATCATCATGTTGTGATTGCTACACAACATCCCTTCATTTTCCTTCATTCCCCGTAAAAATAAAAATAAAAAAATGAAACCTATTCTAAATCCTAATAAGTTGATCCCACAAAAATTCAAAATTTTTATTACCCTTGTGTTAGTCATTACAATAAAATTAAATTAGGTTATCCATGAACTAAACCTAAGTATTCAAGTCATTTCAAATTCAATAAAATTAGTAATTACAAAATTCAATATAATTTTGCAATTATTGTTTTAAACATAGTTTAAAGTTTTATAATGTATTTCATAACCTCACCTCACGAAATTTGTTTTTATGATAGGATGACAAAATAATTATTCAAACGCCTATATGAAGGATTGAACCATTAGAACGTTGAAGGAGATCAAAGGGAATCATAATGGGACACATGCTTGAAGACCAAGGGTAAAACATTTAGTGCAAAATTAATTTAGTTGTTAAATCAAATATCAAATAATCGTTAGTTCTTATGATTGTATCATTGCATTTCAACCTGTGCTAAACATGATTCCCATGACCATTACGAACCTCTCAAAACCTATTAGTCCACTCATTACTTGTTGCGTGCCCTTGATATGTTATTATTTGTCAAAATGTTGTATACATTTGACTTTATTTGTCTGCCACCTTGTTGATTACACAACGACATCGAAGGTTGCAATCATAAGCAAACGTTCCCAAGATAGACAAGTCTTCAATAAGCATAAGAACCAGAGCTCGGGAATAGAAGGCAGGAAGTCCCTTACACAGAGTTTTAATTAGAGTATCAGAGAAGGTTATAACTACAAAATTGTTCTTGTTGAGCCATGTAGAGTATATTTAATAGGCATGCATCCAGAGTGTATGGTGATACTGGAACAGGTAGGTTGGAGGCATCGAGAAATTCACTGGACATGTTGAGGATATCACCATGGTGTTTTCTTATACTTTCAACGATGAATGTGCAGAGGTAGGAAGCTTAACTATCCATCTGTCAGAAAATTTCTTAGCTCAAATGTTAGGGCTTCCTCAAAAGGGAGAAAAATGGTTCAAGAATATATCTATTGATGCTAAGGCAAGGACCCCTTTCTTTATAAAAAATAGGAAAAATCCCAATTGGGCTACAGGGGTACCCAGGGTCTGGCTTACAGATCCATGGAAGGACCTGGTCTTTTTAATTCAAAACTACATAACTTGTGAAGGTCGTTTCAGTATGATTTATCTTTATCATGTTAGAATTCTACTACATCTTCAGGGGGATAAGCAATTAAATATGCCTCATTATTTGCTTAAGTCTCTGAGTAAAATGTCTAAAACCATTCAGAAACAAAAGAAAAAGTTGAGAAATCCCTTTACTATCATGGACTTATTCAAATCATTGTCAAAAGCGAATTGCACAAGCATGAAATTAAATGGGGCAATTTCTTAATTGAAAATGGTTTTGAAAAGAAGGAGAACATAGAAGTTTCTATAGATAATCTACTCCAAATCACTTAAAAAATAAGAACTAATGATGCATCTAACATCGCAGTTAATCCCACAGTTGAAGACACAGAGAATTTACAAGAAATTCATGGTATTTATTGGGTGAAAAAGGACAAACAAGGAAACAATAATCCCAAGGGAAGATCAACTATGAAATGGGTACCCCAAACTAGGACAACTCGATCTATGACCAATAATTTGCTAGAAGATCAGGCTAAGAATACAAAAATGAGTCATGATCTGGACAAGCCAACAAAGAAATGTAGAATTCAGTCTTTAGAAATAAACCCCAGGTCAACACCTGAATTGGACACATCCCAACAAACGTTGTATGAATATTTGGAGAACAAGGAAGAAGAAGATGAAGATCCTCCTATTAATGATAAAGGTATGTCTCAGGACAACAACATGAACCAAAAAGGTATGCTCACAACAACATATTGTTAAAAGGATATGCCTACAAACACCAATTATGAGGAAGGTCAACCTTCAATAGCATAAGAAGATTTACTTGTTTAATTTCATAATGACTTCTCTATTGAGAAAAAGGGAAAATCAAGTTACAAAATAAAAAAATGAAGTGCATGAAATGAAAACCCTCGAGAAAGTAATTAAGTCTAAAAATGAATACTTGAGGCTGCATAGTGATACTCTCAAAGTATAAAATGAGCAGTTAATACAAGATAATGATTTATTGGTTAAACATGCACATAAATGGATTAGGAATATAAGGAAACTCAAGCTAAGAAATTAGAACCTGTTAGGGACCTAACCCCTCACGTAGGTAGAATAATATATTTCCATGTAATAAAGGACAATATTAATAAGGCCTAGCAATACGGAAGAATAAGTCAAATTTAAGAAGACCTAATAGAAGATTTCGCTTCTAGAAGGATCTTCCTCTAAATGGTTCTTTTGGATAGACATATTTAGTATAAATAGGAGTAGAGGGTATGAAAAGTTTTGTCTTGGATATTATTGTAATAGAGCTCTGCTCTGTTGGAGGAATCCCCCTCGAAGAGGCAAGTGAACATTGCTCTCAGTAATCAAAGTGCTCTTTCTGGTGTTATTTTGGTATTATTATGGTATTGTTGTAGTATTGCTCTGGTTATATAAATGTTTCTCTGCCATTTCTAGCTAATTATTTATGTTCTGCATACTATTTTATATCTAGAATAGTATCAAAGCACCTTCCTAGACATAAAATTGTGGGTTGATTTTTTTTTCTTTCAGGGTAGATGTATTCCGACGTCTTAAAGCTACAAATATCTGTTGTTACACGCATAAACCCACGGCTATGGATTCATACACACAAAAAATACAAGTGGTACTTAAGCGCACATCTGTTGGCCACCCTTGTAACCCTTTTGGTACCCCTTCGAGTGGTAGCGCATTAGACAACACCTGTATATAGATCGACCTAGATCTCCTGAATCCCTCCATAGATAAATTGATCGACCGCCTGACTGCTATAGTTCCACCGAGAACAACACTCAGGAATATACTCTCTAGTACCTGGGTAGTCGGGTAGTATGGCTAAGGGCACGCTCTATCCTCCTTAGTTGGTGCCCTGAGATATTGGGCCGAGTACTACTGTTGGACCTTGCACGTATATCAGAGAGCTATAGCACAGGGCAAACCCTTGTCTGTAGAACTCTTGGGAGAGAAACAAAAAAAATAGAATAGACAAGATCTATTGTCGCACAACTGTGTCTCCTACATTCGGGTTGTGAAATTACTACACATTTTTTCCTATTAAGAAGTTGGGCATTTCGTCACTTCAGTATTCTTCATATCGGAGTATAACTCTGCATGAGTAATATATATATATATATACTCCACATGAGTAAAAAAATTAAAAAGATTATATACTCCACAAGAGACAACACAGGGTTTTGGATCCCGTTGGCACCATTATTTGAGACCTATCCTGTTGGATTCCTCTCTTCTCCCTTATCACAGTCATACCTATCATTTTTCAACAATTTGTTTTTCTCTTGGACCCGACCCCCTTCCAACACCCTTATTTGGGCCTTATCCCATTGGATTCCTCTCGTCGCCCTGATCGTTGTGATACACTTCATCCATAACCCATTTTCTGTGTGGTCCCACCCGTCTCTTGTCTTGTTGGATTACTTAGAGGGGGGCTGAATCAATAATAGAGCAATTGAATCTTTTTTAACCACAATATGCAAGTGTTATATCAATGTAGCATTATCATCCAATAGTTGCAGAGTAAATGAACAATGAACAAATGATCAATCATACACATACATAGTACACTAGTGTTTTTACGTGGAAACCCAAGGCGGGATAAAACCACAAAATTATTTTTCTTATATGTTTTTAAGAATTGCATTCATTGGAAGCACCAACTTCCTTTGTTTTCTAGCTGCAACTAGAAGGAGGTTCCAACCCCCTAGTTTCTTAGGCTACAACCCGAGGGAAGATCCAACTCCCCTATTCTCTAGCTACAACCAGAAGGAAGCTACAAACCCCTATGTTCTTCGGCTACAACCACCTGTCCTTGCCCCATCCAACCGCGCTGACGTATAAGTAGAATGATGGAACCACTGTCACACTATCACTGTGAGATATACTACTGTAAACCTGTACCAATCAACTTGCACCAAACAACCTGTACCAATAACATGAACCATGCATCAACCATGCATCAATCTATACCTCAACTTGTACCATAAACAAGTGCATCAACCATGCACCAACCTATACCAAACAACCTGTAATCAACCTGTACCATAAACAAGTGCATCCATCCATGTACCGAGTATGTACCAATCATGTATCAACTAATCATAAACTATGACTCATCTAGATGTACCAACATCATCAACTATACACCTCATGTATGTGCCAACTCATCAACTACTTGTCTCAACCATGTACCCAACATGTGCCTCAACCAAAAGCCCTCATTAATTTCATCATCCAAATATGATTTGTAACTCTATAATAGACCTGGTGTATATGATCACATACCTACAAACCTTCCTTAACTTTAACAACAAGAGACTAGTATTTTCATCAAACTTTACTTTAGTCTCACATGACTAGTTTTGGATTAGTCAACAACCCTAACTTGAAATAATCATAACTATGTACCTGTAATGAATACAGATTTGAAAATAGTACACAATGTTCTTCGGTGTTTTTTGTGCAATTCCTCCAGGTGTCACTACTTGGAACCTCTCAGAAAAGGAGTTAGAGAAAAAATGACATACCTTGTTGAATTCTGGCTTATTCTAGAGAGCGAACTTGTAGAACGCGCCCCACATAGAATATTTGTTGTATGGATCTGAAAATTGTACACAAAATACTACAGACTGTACTCTAACCAACACATTTGGTCATATTGAATTTGGATTTATTATGAAGAAGTTATGAAATTTTTACCTGAAACACCTGTTTTAGACTAGTTTCAGGACTAACGACAAACCCTATTTTCCACGGAGTGTAACTCCAAAAATAAAATGACCCACAAGCTGAAATTCGTACCACAACTACTTGGATATGTTTCCTTAATGGCCTCCCAATTTCACGGTCTTAATCATTCTAGAAAAAAATTTATTGCGAAAATGGTGAGCTGACTTGTAAATAACATACCTTAGAAAGCATCATCAAAATAATTTATCCTCCCTTGAATTTCGGCCTTCTTTACTTCACCTTCCCTCTGAAATTCGACTTAGATATCCTTTGGTTACCTCATTCACCTGTAGATATTCAATATTCTCAAGTGTGATTAAAATGAGAGAGCCTTGCCTCTTATTTATACTTTCATGTAGCTTTCTCAAGGGG
>SNQJ01S0024827.1:32355-47611 GCA_010110895.2 Picea sitchensis | reverse complement strand
CCAACTTTGTAAGGCCATAACTCTCAAACCATGAGGAGTTATGTGACGTTCCACATACCACTAGAAATGGAATGACATGTAATATCCATATAGAATAGTCTTACCTGCAAATATATAAAAAATCATACCAGTATCCACAAAACAAACTTGGGTTCATTACCCAAACCTAGGTTCTCCAACTTCTCATGGCCATAAATCTCTAACCGTGAGGAGTTATGTGACGTTTCACATACCACCAAAAATGGAATGACATGTACTATCCATATAGAATAGTATTACCTTCAAAGATATTAAAACTCATACCATTATACATGAAACAACCTTGGTTCCATTACCCAAACCTTTGTGCTACCGGAATTCACTACCAGTCTTTCTCCAAGGGTTGACATCAATCACTAAGGCTTGACATCAATATACAATATCAATGTCCAATGGTTGAAATCAATGAAAACCAACAATCCATACCAACTGTTCATCAACCTATGTCAAATGTATGACAATTTTCCCTTTTCATCATGGACCACACATGTAGCCAAGACTTGGAAGCTCGCTTCAATTCCTTGTAATCTAATTTCACAGAGACCCAACAATAAGTGAGACAACTCAGTGCCAATATTTCCACCATCAATAAAAACATGCATTCCTCCATCGACGCCAAAATGAAGGACATGAAACAAGACCTCGCTACCCAACTTGAATCCTTCCATACCCAACTTACCTCCTTCACTATGATGATCTGCGCCAAGCTGCATATTCCTGCAGATATTCCCTCCTCTGAACCACCTTTGCAAATTGAAGGTAAACTTCCTCTCATTCCCATAATTTTCAGCCCCATCACTTTCAACGAGACCTACGCCTTCCGCGTGTGGATGTGACCAAATTTTATGGCTCAGATCCCACTAGTTGGGTAACTCAAATGGAACATTATATCTCTTTGTATGGAACTACATATGAGTTGGCCAAACTCTGGTATGATGTTCTCCATATAGATCAAGAACGTTGGCAATGGTGGAAATGAAGAAAAAATGCCCGCCAAGGGTATGTGGCTTGGGCATAATTTTTTGCAGATATTTATGAACGCTTTGACATTGACACCAACCATTTAGGCCATTTGACAAAGTTGAAACAATCTGGCATAGGGGAAGACTTTATAGCCGCTTTTGAGTGATTGGCTTTCCGTACAGAGGGCATGTATGATGATTTTTTCCGAGAATGTTTTATCAGTGGCCTCAAGGATGAGATTTGTGCCCATGTCCTCATGGCTCGACCTCAGAGTTGGGTGGAAGCTACTAAAAGAGTTAAGGAGGCACAAAATATTGTCTCTTATCAAACCCAAAAACTCTCCTTTATTCCTCGCACTAAATCAATCACTCCCACTCCTCCTTCTACTCCACTAAAGATCCAAAAATTGACCAGGGAAGAAATGGCTGAATGCCAACTCAAAGGACTTTGTTATAATTGTGATGACAAATATTTTCCTGGGAACAAGTGTAAGGAACAAAATATTTTTATGGACATATCAGAGGATGTTTCAGAAGACGATGTTGAGGCTCCCCTTGTGGCCACGTCACCTGAACCCACTGACATGACCCCTCTCTCTGACCCTCCCAAAGTCGAACTGACCATTTCCCTGAATTCTTTCACTGACTTCTCTTCTCCCAAAACCCTCAAGATGATTGGTTACATTAATCATTAGAAGGTGATCATTCTTATTGATAGTGGAAGCACCCATAATTTTATTCATTGCTGCATTGCCAAAGAAAATAATTTCTATATCGATGTTGCCAATAATTTTCAAATCATGATTGCCAATGGCGGGTCCATGAATTATGGAGGGCATTGTGAAAATGTGCGTCTCCAAATTGGTCAGTACCACATGAAATCTCATGTGTTTTCTATCGACATGGGCAATTGTGACATTGTGTTAGGTGTAGAATGACTAAGGACTTTGGGTCCCATTCTCATGTATTTTAAGGAATTAACTATGCAATTCCACCAGGAGAGACAACAATATAAGTTCCAAGGAATCACCGCTAGTTCCCCGAAGATCATCAGTTCCCATCACATGGAAAAGATGCTAAAAAAAGGTCATTCTAGAATTATTGCACAACTCCATGCCATTCAAGCCATTAAGACACCCTCTGTGCCACATGACCTCCAATCCATCCTCTCCAAACACCAAGTTGTTTTTTCCACTCCCTAGGGAATCCCTCCTTCACTTGGTGTTCATGATCATTCCATCCCCCTTGTCCCCGACATACTTCCTCCCAATATCCATCCCTCTCCTCATCCCTTTTCCCCCAAAAATGAAATTGACAAAATTGTTCAAGAATTGATCAACGCAGGTGTTATCCTTCCTAGTACGAGCCCCTACTCTTCTCTTGTGGTCATGGTCCTTAAGAAAGAAGGCTCTTGGCACATGTGTCCTGAATTCCACACCCTCAACAAACTCACCATTAAAGACAAATTTCCCATTCTTGTCATTGACGACCTCTTGGATGAATTGAGTGGTGCCCAGTTCTTTACTAAACTTGATCTTCATTTTGGATACCACCAGATACGTATGAATGAGGCAGACATTCCTAAGACTTCATTTCGAACTCATGTGGGCCACTATGAGTTTTTTGTCATGCCCTTTGTCTTGTGTAATGCTCCCTCCACTTTCCAAAGCCTCATGAATCATGTATTCCGTCCTTTTCTCCGTCATTTTTTCTTAATTTTATTTGATGATATCCTCATCTATAGTAAAACCTGGACAACCCATATTTCTCATGTGGATCGAGTTCTCCATCTAATCTCTCAACACCAACTTTTCCTCAAACAAATATAAATGTGCTTTTGGCACCTCAAAAGTCGAGTACTTGGGTCATCTTGTTGGCAAGGTCGGTGTGAGGGTGGAATCCTAAAAAGATTGAATCTATGCACGACTGGCCTAGCCCAAAGACTCTCAAAAGATTGCATGGATTTCTGGGTTTAATAGGTTATTATCACAAGTTTGTTAAGAATTATGGAAATATTGCGACACCTCTCACTGCTCTCCTTACAAAAAATTCTTTCACTTGGACTCTTGTCGCTGCTCAGGCCTTTCAAACTTTGAAGGCGCCCATGTGCACCATTCGAGTCCCGACCCTTCCTGATTTCTCAAAGACCTTTGTCCTGGAATGTGATGCTTCCAAGAGAGGAATTGGAGCAGTCCTTATGCAAGAGGGTTGGCCTTTGGCTTTTACCAACAAACAACTGTCAGAGCGAAATTTGGGCAAATCAATCTATGAAAAGGAAATGTTTGCTATTTTTCATGCAATGGATCTTTCACACCCTTATCTATTGGGGCAACGCTTCCAAATTAAGACAAATAATCAAAGCCTTAAGTATTTTCTAGAACAACGCATTTCCTCCCCAGAGCAACAAAAATGGGTGACTAAGCTCTTTGGATATGATTATGAGATCATTTACAAGAAAGGAAAAGACAATGTGGTTGCTGATGCACTTTCCAGAAAATATGAATATGAAGGGTCCTTTTTCCCCTCTCCTTATTGTACCAGATTGGCTCCAAGCTATTCGCCAATAATGACTACACGATCCCAAAATTTCGCTTCTGATACAACAATTGCAGGCCAATTCTCCAGTTTCCCCTGGTTACTCTTGGCACAATGATGAGATTCTCTACAAAGTCCATTTTTATTTAAGTAAACAGTCAAAACTTAAATCCATGGTACTTTCTGAACTTCATGCTACACCCACCTATTGAAATTACTAAGACAACTGAGAGGGGGGGTGAATCAACTGTTATTGTGCTTAAACAATTTTAAGTCTATTAAACCATTCTTAATCTTTCTTCAAGTGATCATCAATATTATACAACATATGGAAAACATAAATAATGAGCATCAGTCACACATAAGATATACAGAGATTTTCCCGCGAGGAAACCCATAAAGGAAAACCTCTTCTTCTTGAAATGATAGGCTGATCTTTTAAAGTTAAGTACATCATCTATGTTTAAGCACCAACTCAAAGAGTGGGGCTACTACCTCTATTTTACAAGCTCCAACTTGTTTGAGAGAGAACCAACTCTCTGGTTTCTAGCATCCACTAGAGAAGGAAGCACCAACTCCACGAGTGTTCCAACACCGGTGGATGGAAGCACCTACTTCCACTTATATAAGCATCAACTTGCATATAAGCTTCAGTGTTTTCCCAAACGCCACCACATACACCTTGTTTCCTAGCCACAACTAGATGGAAGCTACAACTCCCAATATTCAAGCACCAACTTCAATATCGGGAGGGACCATAGTCCTCCTAGCACCACCCTACATCCCTTATTATAAAATAAATGATTGAATAACCAACAACATAGATAAATCAGTTCTTACCACTTCTTCTTTGTTAAGTAAATCTGAAAGTGCCTTCTACAAGCTGTTCTGCAATTCTTCTCTTCTACGCTTTTGTTACGTAGTGCTCTACTTCGAAATTTGTGCAATTCTTCTCTTCCTGTCTGTTCTACGATTCTCTGCTTCAAGTTGTTATGAAATTCTTCTCTCTTCCCTCGTCTATTCCTCATCACATTTACTCATCTGGGTTTTATCTCCTACTTGCACATACTATCGGGTCTCACAACTGGCATCTTGTAATTTTTTCCCTTTCTTCTGATTCAACTCATTTTCATTAGAATGACTAACCTTCCACAGTCACTGCATCTCCATTTTATCCTATACCACCTATTTAGTTACACCTTAAATCTCCAAGAAAATTCATCAACAAAGCGAATTTCCAACCATCAAGAATCATGATTGAGTTACGCTAAGCCAGATATTAGCTGATCGATTACACGTGAGGTGAAATAGTAACCCGCCGATCAAGTTTCCAATTAACCGGTACCGTTGGATTAAATCCAGCGAGGATTTAACTTTTATCTCATATACTTATAGGCTGTTGACCGAAGCTAAACATAATTTTAATTTCTTGATTTCCACATCTCGACATTCTACGTGATGAGGGTCTGAACCTCCAAGTCCGCGATCGCTGAAACTTTGGATGGAGCTGCTGCCGCTAACTTCTTCCTTCACGTGACCATAGGTGTTGACCATAGAATAGCGCCAAAAGGTGCTTAATTATTTAAGTGAACTTATGAACTTTATGAGCTTTGATCAATCGTCGAGATCTCCAATGATCCGACGGTCTATATCTCATCATGAACTCGCATATGTGATTC
Organism: Picea sitchensis; assembly: GCA_010110895.2. NCBI lineage: Eukaryota > Viridiplantae > Streptophyta > Pinopsida > Pinales > Pinaceae > Picea > Picea sitchensis. The sequence continues at coordinate 42,396 of SNQJ01S0024827.1, read as the reverse complement.
ACAGTGATGAAGGGTCGACCTCCAAATCATGATCGCTGAGACTCCCAAGATGGAACCGCGCGCCCTGTAGCTTCTTCCTCCATCTTCCACCGATGAGACCCTTTAGAACTGTGACCTGACCTTATTAATGCATTTCGCAATTTCACGTCTCGGGTATTCTGTGGTGAGTCCTCTTGACTCTCCATGTCAAGAACTCCAAAATAGAGCTTGGCTTCTCTAACTATGCTCTCCAGCTCTTGACAATGTGACCACTCACCAATCAACGAGCACTTCGCTGACTTTCCGGTCAATGAAGCGATGATGTTCACCATGTGTATGGAACCAATGGTCCGGATGTTATGTGATTTCTGCGTGTCCTTCTTGAATCAATGGTCGGATTTCTCCTCGATCGATGACTCGGCGGATCATTTTCCATTTCACATATAGCAAGTTGGAAGGTTAGAGAACTTCCTTCCTTTGACCTTTCTAGTCAGCGAAAATTTAATCCCTCGCCACATGTCCGTCTTGGATCAATGGTAAAGATCTTATCAGCGACTTCGCAACTTCACGAACCTTAATGCATGCACGATCAGCGATCCATGATCTCGATGATTGACGGTCGGATATATTTTACCGGTGATCTCACATATCGAGTTCCACCGCCGTGCTCCTTTGACTCCTCCAATGTACATGTTAGTGAAATTCCAATCGCTTACCACATGTCTTATGACTCCAACGGTCGGGATTGTTATGTGAGTTTGAACCTCTTTCCTTTGGATTTCACAAGATCGAAATACGAAATGAAACCTTTATTATTGATTTGTTGTTTTCCTCCTTACGAGCTTACAACGATCTTTCCATTATCACTATGCTCGCGATGGTGTTGATCTTCACCATCAATGACAAACACACATACTTTGCTTCTGTCTAAAACATACCCACAGCTCGGCACTTAGGGTTTACCAAAACCTATGACCATGTCAAATGTTATTTTTTATGGGATGGTATGAAACATGGCGTTCTTAATTTTTGTGGCATAATGTGATGTTGTCAATGCAACAAGGGAGTGAAATAGTCAAATCTCACAGCACACTAGAGCTGCTTCGATTCCACCTGCTATTTGGAGGATATATCTATGGATTTTATTATTGGGTTACCAAATCAGTACGTAAATCAATCATGATGATGGTAGTTGATCGTCTTTCCAAGAATTATCATTTATGTTCTTCAACACCCATTTAAAACCTCCACCATGGCTCAACTTTTCATGGATCAGTCTTCAAAGCTTCATGGCATGCCTCATTCTATTGTTTATGATAAAGCGACCCCACTTTCAACAAAATTTTTGGCAAGGAAGCTGTTCAAGCTACAAGGCACCCAATTGCATCTCGGCTCAGCATTATCATCCCTAGAATGATGGTCAAACTAAAGTTGTAAACAAGTGTTTGAAGCTTATATTTGAGGTGTTTTTCATCGAACGACAAAATCAATGGGCTCAATGGTTACGGTAGTTGAATGGTGAATTTTCAACACTTCTTACCATACAACTACTCGAAGCTCCTTTTTAGGCGGTATATGGACAAAATCCGCTAATTCTCTCGCCACGCTAGATTGTCTCCAAAGGTCTGGCGATTGACCAAACGCACTTATGGATTCGAGGCTATTATCCGTTACCCATAAAGATGGTTGATTAATGGCCCATAATGCGCGCATGAAACAGCGGTGGATCAAGATCGCAATGAGCGTCAATTTATAGAAGGAAGTCATGTGTTTCTTAAGTACAATCTGTAATCAAAATTCCCTCAAGGTGACCATTTTTAGAAACTAAGCCCAAATTTTATGGTCCTTATACCATTCTCAAGCATGAGGGACAAGTATCCTATCAGTTATATTGATCATTTCGATCCTGTTTTATGTTTCATGCTTAAGAAGGTGGTTGGAACTAAGTGCCCAACTCAAATCAGCCTTCCTGAGTTGGATGAAAAATGATCCATTTGGTTAGAGACACCGTGGTTTTGGACCGGCGTCATGCGGGTCAACACACCATCGGAAGTGTAGTCCGATTGGAAAGATTTGACTCCAGCGGATGCCACTTGGAACCAACTACCACTCTGCAACAATTTCCTCATCTCAGTCCTTAAGGACAAGGTTGTTTTAAGGGGGAGGGACATGTTAGGGACCTAACCCTCCATGGGTAGAATAATATATTTCCATGTAGTAAGAGCCAATATTAATGAGGCCTAGCAATGAGAAGAATAAGTCAAATGTAAAGAAGACCTAATAGAATCTTTGCTTCTAGAAGGATCTTCCTCTAAATAGTTCTTTTAGATGAACATGTTGAGTATAAATAGGAGTAGGGGGTATGAGAAGTTTGTCTTGGATATTATTGTAATAGAGGTTGCCCTTCTCATTTGGAGGTTTCCTCCTCAAAGAGGTAGTGAACATTTCTCTCAGTAAACAAAGTGCTATTTAGAATTGTTATTGTATTGGTATTTTGGTTGCCTGTTTGTTTATACGCCATTTCTAGCTAATTATTTATGTTATACATACTATTTAATATCACGGGAATACTACAGAACCTACAAGTAACAATCCTTATGTGCTTAGACATAGGAAAATAAATAAAAAGTAGAGACAAACATAAAGGTGAAGATTAGAACAAAGGGACAACATATTTACAAAATTTTGTAAGCTTCACACAATTTTTTCTATCCATATGTCTTCCTTTACCAATACTTTTGATGATCAATATCCCTTTACCTCAGCCAAAAATATTGTATTTCAATGATTTTAAGATCATAAGAAAACTAGCAGGAAATCAACAATATGGGTTTTCATCCTCATGATCATGACATGGTGTGTTTCTTGTCCCTTCAATTGATTCAATCCAGAAAGCTTCAGTCAATGAAAAATTCAAACTAGGTGTCAAGCATGATTGTTTCACAACAATAAGAACATAAATTTTTATCTCGTTTCAAAATTTCGTACTCAATTGATCATGTAAATAAATAAAAGTAGAACAAGCATAAGGGCTGAAGATTAGAACAAGGACAACATATTTACAAATTTTGTCAAAGCTTCACACAATTTTTTCTATCCATATGTCTTCCTTTACCAATACTTTTGATGATCAATATCCCTTTACCTCTGCCAAAAATATCACATTGCAATGATTTTAAGATCATAAGAAAACTAGAAGGAAATCAACAATATGGGTTTTCATCCTCATGATCATGACGTGGTGTGTTTCTTGTCCCTTCAATTGATTCGATCCAGAAAGCTTCAGTCAATGAAAAATTCAAACCAGGTGTCAAGCATGATTGTTTCACAATAGTAAGAACATAATTTTTTATCTCGTTTCAAAATTTCGTACTCAATTGATCATGTTGATTCGACCATTTCTACAAAAATAACGATTATTAATCCAAAAATTTAGTTATCCAGGGTCCTAAGTAGGGCACATAGTAAAGAAATTGGTCAACCTCCTATCGAATTCTCAATCCCTAAAAGAACTAGACAATTAAAGAAGGAAAGAAAAAGTGAATTTACTTACATCTATGGATTAAATCCTTTGTGTCAAATCTCAAAATCCTAAAAAATTCCTTCCCAAATTTCATCTTGGCAATAGAGAATCTCGAGAAGATCACATCAGTAAATTCATGTTAGGAGTTAACCTAAAAGGTGTGCAACATGAATATGTTATATGCTGTCTGTTCCCATATACTTTTGAAGGTAGAGCTTCCACATGGTATTTTTCATTTCCACAAGAAACAATCACAAGTTGGAATGAATTTGAAACTACTTTCATGAAAAATTTTGGTGAAGACAAAACCCCAACAATTTTGGTTTTAGAATTGTCAAGAATAAAAATGGCTCCAAAAGAAAAAATCAAAGATTTCAATGAAAGATTCTTAACATCAATGAATAAAATCCCATAATATTCCAGGCCACCAAACAATGTTATTAATGAATTTTATACTTCGGCCTTGCCATCTCATATTGCTGTTTTTGTCAAGAGAGCAAAAAAGAAAACCTTATCAAATTTTTTTGAAGAAACAGTAGATATAGAACTAGAATTGCTAAGTGTTGCAAATAAAACCCCATCCAAAGAAAAATAGTTTTTCAACTAGCTAGGAAATATATTGTGGTTAAAAAAACCAATGAAAAGAAGGACAGATAAACTTTTGATACGGATGGTCTTCATAGAATTATTCATAAATTGTCGAATGATATTGTTGATCTCAAGAGAAATATAGGAGAAAGTTACTCAATAATGAGAGTTTGTAAAAGTCCTTTTAGGAAGAATCTTCCAGCTCCCAATAATCTAAATATCCCTCTTGAAGAAACACATTGAAAAATTTGCTCAAGATCACTATTGTTGAGCACATGAAGCTAATCACTCTATTTTTTTTTCCAGCATTTATTAATATGTTTAAATTTATTTTTGCAATGGATGAAGATAAAGAAGGACCACCAGGACAAGATGAACAAAGAGATGATCAAAATATAGAATCATCAATCAATATCTTATGGGATATCACTTGTGGGATAACTAATGATGCCGATGAAGAAGAAATATCTGAGGAAATTTGCATTGCCTAGACTAGAAGTAAAATTATCCTTTCCACTCCTGATATGGATGGTCTTCATAGAATGATTCATAATTTTTCTAATGATATTGTTGATATCAAGAGAAATACAAGAGAAAGTTACTCAATCATGAGAGATTGTAAAACTCCTTTTAGGAAGAAGCTTTCACCTCCCAATAATCCAAATATCCCTCTTGAAGAAACACATATTGAAGAATTTGCTCAAGATCACTATTGTTGAGCACATGAATCTAATCACTCTGAATTTTTTTTCCAACATTTATTAACATGTTTAAAGTTATTTTTTAAATGGATGAAGATGAAGAAGGACCACCAGGACAAGATGAACAAAGAGATGCCCAAAATATAGAATCATCAATCAATCTCTTATGGGATGTCACTCGTGGGATAACTAATGATGTTGATGAAGAATAAATATTTGAGGAAATTTTCATTTCCTAGACTAGATGTAAATGTATCCTTTCCACTCCTAAAGCAACAACTATTCTTTCTCCTTCTAAAAAACAAGTGTCTTCAAATAAGGTAAATCCTTCTCAAGCCAAATCATCTTCTGTCCTTGATATTTTAGAATATGATATTGTGGAAGATCTTAAAAAAACAGGAGCTAATACTTATCTTTTTGAATTAAACAAGATAAATCAATGAAAAAACAAGTTAATCCAAGCTTTGCAATCGAAATTTGAAAAAGAAAAATCAATTCAAAACTTTTCTTCTTATAATGCTGCTTTATTGGAGGAAAATTTGGTTCTCATAATCCTCCTTTTATTTTGACTTTCGAGATTTTTAATGGGAATGTACACAATTTTTTAGTTGATTTAGGAACATATTCTAATGTCATGCCTTATTTGGTATGTAAGAAATTGAACATAGAGCCCTAAAAATATGCTATACAAATAGTAGAATTGCACATGTTAAGTGTAAAAGTGCTAGGAGAATTAAGAAATGTTTTCATTAGGTGTTGGATTGTTTGGGCTGACCCGTGTTCTACTTTAGGTTTCCAACAAAACCCTACAAATCATTGGCCCTTATGGAGACCAGAAGGAAACACTGTGCATAAAGTGCATAGTGCAGTCTCACCTGAGATGGCTTATGGGTGACTGCAGGACCTTGATACTTGCAATCAGGAAGGGACACTACTGTGGTGTGTTTAGACATTAATTCTTACTTCATCATATATTATATCTACCATTCTAACACATAATTAACCATATCTACCATTATATAACCATTTTCATCCATTAAATTTCATTCTGCATTAAATATCATAACTAATCTAGTGCGCGCTGCATTTTAGCTCTAATAGATTCATTCATTCATCATAAACCATTGCAATACATAAAAAAAAAATTCCACACAGTGACACAAGTTTTACCGTGGTTCACCCCCCCGGGATACATCCACAAAGATCTTGCATTATTCACTACTTTATTATTCATCATCAAGTTTCACGTGTCACACACGTTACAAATGATATATAAAGTGAGGCTAACCATGTCACACTAAGCTCCACAACTTGCGACTTGAACCTCAACTACAATGTATGATTCTATCTCCAACACTAACTCAATATTAACTCCACATCTCTCAACCAAAATAGCCACTATTCATTCTGTTAGCACAATATTGGTTTATGCCTCAGCGTTGCATAAGTGGCACTACCTAATATTTCACAGAGAACAAAATTTGCATTTCATTATTCATTTTGGCAAATGAATACAATTGTTATGGGATTTTTATTTGTTTTGGGGAAAATTGAAATTATATTGAGTTATTCCCAATATCCAAGTTCAAGCATCAGAGCACCCACAGATTTATGCTACCGAATTGCATGCAGAAACATAGTTGGGTGCTATCTAAGGTGCTGCGTAATATTCCAGTAGAGGCTAAATTGTGCAGAGTTATTCTGCCAGTTTTGAGTCACTAATTTAAAACTTGGGTTATGAGTAGTTGAGGATGTATTTTTGAAAATTGGAGGAGGTTTTTGTTCATAACATTAAAAATAACAAAAACCTCTCTCAATTTTTCAAAATGTGTTTTTGTTTGAGAGATATTGGATATAGAAGTAGGCGCTGCGTACTCTGCACAGTGACGCTGCGTACTAATTTCCTGTAGTGGTCACGGTTTTGATATTCGCCTTGTTGGGAGGTTGCCACATGTCAAGGAGAGTTAGAATGGATTCTCAAGGATCAATTAGATATAAAGGGACACTTTAACCTAAGATTTAGATCCATCAAAGGCCTCATGCATGAGGTGGAAACAATTTATTAATGACTTCCAACAAATTCCTGAAAATCAACAGTTTGTTGGATTTTTGTCTCTTTGACTGTTGCCACCTATCTCCAAGGCTTAGAATCCAATGGAGGAGATGGGATTAGACCTMCTTAGGTTATTTGAATTCTATTTTCTATTTAAAGAGGGATATATCTCTTGGAGAAGAGGAGGGATGAGCCAAGAGAGGCTAGAGAGAGTAGGAATAGGCAGTTTTTTRTGTGTGTTCATTTGTAAGCCTGTGGGCATTTTAGGATTGTAAGCATTACTGGTATTGGAGACTCATGAGATCTGTGATTTCAGATTGTAACTATTTTGTCTATATTTCTTCTTATTTGAATATATTGAATATTTGAGGATCAAAGGCTGTCAATGATTTATAGATCCCTAAGCAGCAGAGGATCTGTTGTATTTTTCCCATCAGTCATTGTTTATATTCAAGTATTTGTTGATTCATTAAATTGAGAGGATATTTATTTACTGAACATTCTATCTTATGCTTTCCTTCTTCATTTCTTCCACCTATCAACATATAATCTTGTTTTCTGTTAAGCAGCTTTTGTGCCTTAGATGAGTGGGATGTTTGTGAATCCATTTCCCATTGGTATAGCCTACTGATATGCAATTTGCTGCCCTCTCTCTTTCTTTATCCATCTTGATGATCCACCTATTCAAAACCAAAGTTATCTTTTACATTCTGATGGGTGCCGAGCTTACAATTTAGAATTCAAAGTGTGACTTTCAGTGCTAACATTTTTGGCGCCGTTGCCGGGGACGGATATGAGCAGATTGAAAATCTCCCTGGGAAGAACGACACTGCACATCTCCATATTTAGATGGTGACTAAAGTTGGACACCTTCAAGACTACACATTCACCATGGAGACTCCACTGTTCATAATATGTTGGTGATTCCACTGGAGATGAGGCAAATCAAATGGCTATGAAGGCTATCCTGGCCGGGAGGTTTGCCCCACTCAATTTATCAGCCATAGATGGTTATCCACATCCTGTGCCTCAAGTTGATGAATGGAAAGATATGCTGCCCAGATTTTATGAAGGTGAGAATGACAACCCTATTGAGCATGTTCATGAATTTCATGTTTTGATGCAACATCTTGACATTCATCATGAAGATATATTGATGAAAATGTTCATGTATTCATTGGAAGGTGATGCGAGACAATGGTATAGAACACTCCCTGCTTATAGTATTTCCTCTTTGAAGGAATTTCATGATGTTTTTTATTCTCATTGCAAGATAATTTATCCAGCTGAAAGACTTTTTGAGAATTGTTGTGAGGGGTATGCATCATATATTCAAGATTCAACAAGTGATTCCTCTAGTAGTGATGATGAAGGGGATGATTATAGAGAGCAGGACTTAGATGATGAGTTTCATAATGATTTTCCTAAATTTGAAGAACGAATGCATCATTCATGTCAAAATCTAGGTCCCTAAGAGAAAGATCAATATGTACAATCCATCATTTCCTTATCTCCTCCTTTTCTCGATTCTTTAAGTCAAGAGGTCATCTTAGATTCAGATTTATTTCATCATGAGAATATTATTGTAGCTTGTCATGACCGAATTCATATCTTATCAGTCCCTCCTATTGTTAATGAACCAATGTGCCATGATTTTCCAAGTTTTGATGACTATGAGGATGTTTTCCCTGAACAACCAGTTGTCCCAACTATTGTACTAATCCCCTCATCCATTAATAGTCAAATGGTCATTGATTCACCTTTGTATGATAATTATGAAGATGATTTCCATGAATAGTCTGCTGAAGACCTTATATTAGAGAAGTGCCCTTCCCATCAAAGTAACAATAGCTTGTTTCAACCCTCATGTCATATTTTTTTCGCTGAAAAAGAAGAAAAAGATGATAATCTAATTTTAGAGGGTGAAAAACTTAGAAATTGGGACCATAAGCCAAGCTATGATGAATATCCCTCACAATCATAAGATAAGATAGAAGAATTTAGTTTCCCAAGCACTTCTAATTGTGATGAACTTCCCTATCAACCCCCTATTCCTCTTGAAGACACAAGCTCGGTTTCATCAAGCAACCAAGATCAAATGCCATGTGATCAGATGAGAAAGGTTGAAATTAAAGAAAGACAAGCATCACTAAGCCTTTTTCCTAATACACCTCATGATCAAGAGTGGACCAAGTCCATATGCATTGAGGATGAATCAAAGAATCAACAAGCCATACAAAAACCAAGAACAGTGGATGAAGAACCTAATGCAATACTTTTCCTTTTTACACAAAGCAATGTTGCAGGGGCAAATATTGATGATGTTTTTCAGGATCCATTTGCAGTCTGTCTGGAAGCATAAAATGGGCCTAGGCTCATTGATTTCTTCAATGGAAAGTGTATTTCCAAATATTTCTTTGACGCGCCTTCAAGTAAGAATGATCTCTAGTGCTTAAGGAAGCGCATTTCAAAACTTCAAACAATTGAAAAAATAATGAAATGGCTTCATTGGTTGTTTCATGTAACTTGAACGCTTTAGTTTCCCAATAATTAGAGTAGGTGTGTGCAATAAGCTTGCTGGAAAAGCATCGTTTTCATCATTTTGTCAGTTCTAGTTTTCATTTTCATTTAGTTTCAGCTGAAGGTCACAGATCAAAGCAGATTGCAAAGGTTAAAGGTTGAGAGCATGAATCCACAAGCCCAAAGGATAAGGCACTGAAACTACAAGAGTTCTTAGAGCCTCACAAGGAGGAATCTATCCCCCATGGAACCTATGTTAGCACAATATTGGTTTATGCCTCAACGTTGCATAAGTGGCACTACCTAATATTTCACAGAGAATAGAATTTGCATTTCATTATTCATTTTGGCAAATGAATACAATTGTTATGGGATTTTTATTTTTTCTGGGGAAAATTGAAATTATTTTGAGTTATTCCCAATATCCAAGTTCAAGCAACAGAGCACCCACGGGTTTATGCTACTGAATTGCATGCAGAAGCACAGTCAGGCGCTACCTACAGGCGCTGCTGATCCGGATTATTTTTGGCACGAAATGAGAGCGGAGATATAATAAAGAAATGCATAGATATATCATGTATATCCAGTAATATACCAGAAATATATCAGAGATGCAACCATAAACATAGAGATACAGTAATCCATGATTTCTATTAATGAAAGAAATGTACAGAGAC
>SNQJ01S0024827.1:5419-32305 GCA_010110895.2 Picea sitchensis | reverse complement strand
AGAGACTGTAAAAATACAGAGTGAAAGACTCGCTAGAATGGTGGCAACTTATCTCTGAGAAGAGATGTGACGGCTACTCGCATTCACAAGAAGATGATTACAATGAGGCTCTAGAGGCCTTTTTACAATAAAAAGGAATGCCAAAAGTCCTAGACATCCAAAAACCTAACCCTAGGAGATGAAGTGCCAAAAATCACGTGGGCCCTGTTTGGGTAAGTTAGTACATCAACTTCCCGGGGTCGTAACTTTTGCATACGATCTCCATTTTAGGCGTATGATAGCTCGTTGGAAAGGTATCATTGAGGAGATTCATTTTGGGGGCTCAATCATGCATTTGGATATCGTTGAGAACCTCGATCTCAAAAAACCTTCATTTAGGCCCTCAAAATGGCCCTGGAAGTTAAAACCTGCTAAAAATAGTAAATTGCCAAAATTGCCAGAAAACTGTTTTGAGCCAGTTGGAAAAGGTGGGTGGCCACCGATATCCACCTAGATCAGCTGCATAATATTCTGGCAGAGGCTAAATTGTGCAGAGTTATTCTGCCAGTTTTGAGTCACTAATTTAAAACTTGGGTTATGAGCAGTTGAGGATGTATTTTTGAAAACTCGAGGAGGTTTTTGTTCATAAAATTCCAAATAAAAAAAACCTTTCTCTATTTTTCAAAATGTATTTTGGTTTGATATATATTGGATATAGAAGTAGGCACTACGTACTCTGCACAGTGGCGTTGCGTACTAATTTCCTGTAGCGGTCACAGTTTTGATATTCGCCTTGTTGGGAGGTTGCCACATGTCAAGGAGAGTTCGAATGGATTCTCAAAGATTAGTTAGATATCAAGGGACACCCACACCTAAGATTTATCTCCATCAAAGGACTCATGCATGAGGTGGAAACAATTTATTAATGACTTCCAACAAATTCCTGAAAATCAACAGTTTGTTGGATTTTTGTCTCTTTGACTGTTGCCACCTATCTCCAAGGCTTAGAATCCAATGGAGGAGATGTGATTTGACCTCCTTAGGTTATTTGGATTCTATTTTCTATTTAAAGAGGGAGATATCTCTTGGAGAAGGGATTGATGAGCCAAGAGAGGCTAGAAAGAGATGTAGTAGGCAATTTTCCTGTGTGTGTTCATTTGTAAGCCTATGGGAATTTTTAGGATTGTAAGCATTACTGCTATTGGAGACTCATGAGAGCTGCGATTTAAGATTGTAACTCTTCTGTCTATATTTATTCTTATTTGAATATATTGCAGATTTGAGGATCAAAGGTTGTCAATGATTTATGGATCCCTAAGCAACAAAGGATCTGCTGTATTTTGCTCATCAGTCATTGTTTATATTCAAGTATTTGTTGATTCATTAAATTGAGAGGATATTTATTTACTGAAAATTCTTTCTTATGCTATCCTTCTTCATTTCTTCCACCTATCAACATATAATCTTGTTTTCTGTTAAGAAGCTTTTGTGCCTTAGATGAGTGGGATGTTTGTGACTCCATTGCCCATTGGTGTAGCCTACTGATCTGCAGTTTGCTGCCCTCTCTCTTTCTTTATCCATATTGCTGATCCACCTATTCAAAACCAAAGTTATCTTTTACATTCTTATGGGTGATGAGCTTACACTTTAGCAGTCAAAGTGTGACTTTCAGTGCTAACACATTCATCAAAGACTAACTCACAACAACTAGCCAAAACTAGCTCAAGCTTAACTGAAACTCTTCAAAAATACTAACCAGATCTCCTCAGATATCACAATACATAGTTGTACTACAAAAGTGGGTTAAAACCCGTTACATTATGAACAAAACCCTAACCCTAAGTGGATTAGGTTTTTCCACATTCTAACTTCCTGCATGCAACTGGTCCTCGATCCAACCATTTTCCTTGTCGTGCTGCGTCCTTCTTTCTTTCTTTGACTTTCCTCTTCCCTGCATTGCTTTTCCGTGATTTTCAACATGCTTCTCTTCCCTCATTTCTAGTGCGCACTCCTTTTCTGGTCCCTTTTCTAACTATCTTCATAATTACTGCACATTTCCCCAAAATGGACTGCGCCAACATGCCCCCAACTTTCACCTATGGCTTGTCCTGAGCCACTCAGGAAATGTTTTCAACATTCACGGACTTCTCCAACTCCTGGAATCTTCTTGAAATGTATTCATATCTAGATTTTACATGTGCGCTCTTCTATGCTACAAAATCCATAGTCTACACAATGATATGTTCCTTCAACAAATTTTCAGTCTCCAAGATAATGTTTTCAATTTTCCCCTTGGATGCATCAATTTCTGTCAGCATATTCTCTACACCTTCTTGCAGTGTATCCATCTGAGCCTGCCTCGACTGCTTCTCTTCTTGTATACTTTTCAATTCTTCTTGCAAGTTCTTCAATTCCTACACAATTCTCAATCTATCCTGTATTTTCATCATCTTCTATTTTTGCTTCAAGTCCCGCACTACAATGTTTACTCCTTATTTCTTGTCTAAGGCTTGTAGTTTTTGATCCTCCTGGATATTAGTCCACAACTGCGTGCTTCCGTCATATAACTCTGTGATTTCCTGGATGCTCTACGCAATACTCTCCTTATGACCTGTCACCTCCTGCACCCTTTGTGATCTGAATTCTGGTGGAGTTCTTGGTTATATGAGTGCCATCAACTCTGTGACGTAGCTTCTATAATTCTCCATGGCATGTCATATCTTCCCAATCTTCTCCTCTGGTTGTAAATTCTCTCCTTGCATGCAGTGAGGAATTGTTTTGAATAATTATATCACTTTCTTCTTGATTCTCTTTGTGTGTTTCTTTGTTTCCTCCCTTTCAACCTACACATGGTTGATTGTAATCTTCATTGTCTCACTTACGTCCTCAACTAATTGTAACTTTGTCTCATCTATGCGGGTCCTTGAATGAATCTCCTGTGCGACACTGACTTGAAGTTTATACAACACCTTCGTTGGGATCTTGGGAAGTGCCAAGTCCAAGTGATCTATGTCCTTCAACTACTTTGTGTTGTCTTCTCATCAACCTGCAACATGTCCTGAGTTATACAAAAAAATTCATTTCCCATTTCTATGATATGTATCGTTTCCTACTCTGGAATTGCATTTTCTTGATAAGTCTGCTTTTGTGGCACTTGCTGTTCTTGCTGTGATGTATTTAGTTGTAGTTGCTCCAATGTATCCTTCACCTCTTTCAACTTCTTAATGATCTCCTCTCCCCATTTTCTGCATCATACCACGCCTCTGCCGCACGGTCCTACACTTTCTCCGCAATGAAATCTGCATCATCCTCTGTCAATGTAATTTCAGGAACGCTCTTATGTGACTTCATCTTCTTACGCTAGCCTGCTGTCTGCAATACTGCCCTCTTCATTGAAAAATTTTCTGTCTGTGCTGTAGTAGTTGGTATGTCCATGTTTGGTATATTTCCTCCTCCTAGTTCCTCCTGCATAGGAACATTTGTCTCCTTATGTGCTCCTCCATTTCTAACTTTCTCGCGGTCCTTCTCCTGTGTTGAGGACTTAGGGATATGGTTCTTCTGCCTTGTATTTCTAACTGTTGCACTCCCCCCTGTTTCCTTCGTGCGCTCAACTGCCTTCCTTGTTTTCACTACAAGACTATTTTTTTTCTGTGATGGGATAACTTTACTTTCTGCTTACCTTTTGATGCCTTATTGGAAATCACTGGTACCTTCCATTCTTCAGGCCAGTCTTTCATGTCCCATTGCACTTCTTCTCCTGTCACATAGTGCCTCATCTGTAACCAATTCTTCTTGGGATCCCTCTTGTCCCGAATCCACATGTTGTGTTTGGACACATGAAATTTAACTATGTTTTGGTGTTCTTCCACCACTTCCGGTGGTATCTTCCATGTGTCAGATACCTTCTCATGTAGCTCATCAAAATACATAGAAAATATTCTTTCATTTTCCTTCCTTTATTTTGCATACGAGGTGTGCCATGATGTTGTATACTTCGCTACGTGACACTTTTCTGGTCTCGGGTAAAATCCACCATATTTTGGTTCTCCCCAACCCACCAAAGATATCAATATAATCAACCATGCATAATGGAAATTTGTTCCATGATCTCGTGCATCCTTGCAGTCATCCAAAAAAAAATCATTAAATATTGAGCCCAACTAAGTAGACTCCCCTTCATGCACTGCGTGACCGCTGCTATAACTCCTGTTGGTGCTTCTTCCTTGCGACATTTCCTTAACATCTTGTTATCACCATAACAATTATACATGAAAGCTAATTTTCAGATTTAGCGATGTAAAGACATGGTGCGATTTGGAGGTCCAGGTTATATGTGGCGGCATGTAGACAAATATAGCGGAGGTGCAAGAGGTAGGACTCGATGGATCGTTGATCTTGAAGCAACCCAGATCAATGGTTAAGGCACATATCGGAGAATGAAGCAATACGGATGATAACTATTCGAAGGCGGGCCAGGGAAAATTACCATGGTTTCAACCATGGACGTGTGGTGCCCTCAGAGGTACATCGAGGTGAAAAGAGGTCTGCCTGAAACCATTTTCCCAAAATCCTCGATGTCACATGGTCTAATATGTCAAATAAAAAATTCATGTGGGGGGAAGTGACGGCTAGTCAAATCGCCTCCCGTCACTCGTTCAGGTACTTCACGTCCGAAAAATGTCAGGTGAACGTTGCCAGATAACTAACTCAAAGGCTCATCATTCAAAACAGATTGGCTGAGCGTGATAAACCAACGTACCTGAAATAAATCTTGTCAGTAATTCATGATTGAGACTCAAGGACTATCGATCTTCAAATATGGGTGGCGTTATTCTACTTCGGGAAATCACCGTCTCATTCATAAGCGAAGTAATCTCAAACTGGATCGGTTTCCTAATTTCTGTAGAGTTAAGGAAAACAAAAATCGTGGTCTCTGCAAAGTTGGAAGACATGGACAAAGCCAATCAAGCAATATCTAGTAAAATAGGGTTTTCAACTAACATGGAAAGCTTATCACTGAGTAAGAAAGAAAGGTCGATTGTGCATATATTAACAACCAAATTCCATACTGACCCTACGACATAACCATAATCAGAGGTTAGATTAAATCCTGTTATGAGGTACCTACTCATCAACGGAAATGTGAACTAACTCTATAAGCGAGCAGTGAAGAAGAAGCAAAGCAAACGACAGAAGATAGAAATCAGAGCTGAGGTGGTTGAGAGCATTGGGAAAAATCAACTAGCCTGGTTGAGCACTCTAAAGGAGGAAATCAACAAGATGGAATGAATTCTCAGGTAGAATTGAATATGTTCCAACAAATTTTGGACATATGGCTTTCAAAGGAAAGAGCCCCAGATATATTAGACCTGTTCGTAATGATCCCTTTAAAGTAGGAGAACTGTCGTTATACATTACTCCTTTTTGTAACTGACCTCTATTTTTAGAATTATGGGGAAATTTAATTGTTTTGAATTCCTCAAGTAACTCCTCTATATATATGTCATCCCAAGGATATAGAAAGCATGAGAGAAGGAGTGGGCCTACCCTCGTTGCAGGTAGACTTTGTAAAATCATGGAGCTAAATTGAATATATGATGCATAAGAAATTTTTTGAACTGTTTAAGAAAATAATCTAATTGGCTGTGATATGAGTTCCATCTTCTTTCATAGTGTGTGTTTCCTGTGTCTTTAAATTTCCATTTGCAAGTTCCTCTTTTAAAATGGAGAGTTAAAAGTCTGGAATTCATTTGATGATGCTCTAGACTTAGCAATTTAAATTCATGTGATTTCTCTTCTCAACTATTTTAGAATTCATTTTAATATGCTTTGAAGCAGTTATGTGTTTTCCTTTTTCCTCTTTTGCCATGCAAATTTCAATTTGAAAACTTAGACTCATTGCCTCACTTAGCCTTTCTCCTCTAGATAATTTATAATGACATGCTACTGCATTATTTATTTTTGACTCCATAGCCCAAATGTTACCCCCCACTTCTTCAACAACTTCATAATAGCCCCCAAAATGAACCAAATCTATCCACCAATTTCTAAAGAAATATCAAGTGACATGAGAGATCCCTCTCTGAGTTGAGAAGGCTAGTGCCTCAGCTCTAAAGCTGGTTGAAACAATTACCTCTGTCATTTTCCTATCAGCCAGACCAAATTTATAGAGTGCTAACACATCTTACAAGCCATCAACTTGGTTTCCAATATGGTTTCTGGTTCACTAATCCTGTTAATTATAAATCTCTTGGACCCTCTATCAGTGCTATACTTCTTCTTTATCTCCTCTGCTAATGCTTTTTCCTTCGTCTTATCATACAAATACTGTTCTGGCTTTTCTCCATATGTTGGTAGACTTGCGATTTCTGTAATTAGATATACATCGATTGATACTAGTTTGTCCATCCATAAAACACCCACATGCACCAAGGCCAATAGCTGTTTCACACAAATATTTATATCTTTTCCCCTCCCAAAGTGGGGAATTTCCAACAGGTTCATGATACCTATATTATACAATCCTGCAATCCACTTCTCTGGCTCTAAAATTGGATCTCCTATCAGACATGTGCCTTTTCTCTCCATATATACTTGTGGCACGAACTCATGGAACTTGTCCCTGTCTGCAATATCGTGATCCACATACTTCAATTTATCCACACATCCTAATATGGCAGGAAGGATCATGACTCCTTCAGGTATGCACAATAATTTCAGTGTTACTTCTTTTTGTTTGCATGGTGATATTTGTACTAGATATTTTCCCTTTGTTTTCTCTGTCACTGTCGATGGCCCTGCTTCTTGCTGTGCATCCTCTTCTTCTTCTGTGTCTAAATTATATTGGCTTGTGATATCCTCAACCTGTATCTATTATTCAGACTGCTGTGCTGGCTCTGTAATAGGTTGTTGCGCTGCTTCGGTCTGTCCTATAGGCTCATCTGAATATGTTCATTCATTGTCTCCCTCAATCATCTACTGCGATGCTCCTAAACCAATCTCTGTAGGGTTTTGTATGTCATTCTGCGGGTCGAATTGCATTTCTTCTGTTAATGGATCCTATTCTTCGACCATGGTAGGACTAACTGGTTCAATAATGGGATATGAGATTGCATCCACATCTACTAATTATGGCTGAATATGGTTTTCTACTTCGGCTGCTTTCTCTTGTGGAGATCTCACGACACTGCGTGTTTTCCTTGTGGTATGACTGAGAGATCCAACCTTCAGTGGCACCATTCTTCTAAATCTTGTAAAAGTTTCTATGAATCTTTGTTGACCACTCAAAAATACCTTTTCACCCTTAGGTTTTCATCCTTAGATATTGTCTGCACAATGTCATAATGAGTCTTTCCTTGCAAGTTTTCTTCTTTTATAAGTCCCATCATAAATTCTCTGTCGCACCGTACTTTTCTGTTCACCGATTTTTTTTTTCCGACCACTCTCTATCTCAACATGCTAGGTTTTCTGCCCAGTCACCATTTTTTGGCGCGTAGTGTCTTCAGGTTTTGTCATACCAATTACTAGCTTCTGCTATGTGCTGTATCATTTAACTTCCTGTCTACCACTTATCCATCTGCTACATCTTTTTGTATTTTTCTCATTTTTCCATTTTTTTCTTTTTTCTCTTTTAACTCCTACTAAATACACTATGTAAAAATATAATTCTCTGTGCTGCATCTACTCAGGGTTACTGGGTCGACTGTACCTATACAGTTTCAGTCGACTACCAATCACCAATCACCAATCCTTGATTCTCTTTTCCTACTAGATCCTACAACTACACAACACCTCCATCTATGATAAAATTTATCTCATATGTCCCTAGCCAATGCATCCTGAATTTTCCTGGGTGCTGCAAATATTTACTATCATAGAGGAGACCCAAAATTCCTTAAAATATTTCTTCTTAATATGTTTGTCATGCCAAAAGTTTTCCTTTGATTTTTGTAGTTCCCAATGGAAACCAACCATAATCCTATCTTCTTCTAATTCCATAAGTTGAGACAATATTTCTTGAGATGTGCCTCTTTCTGTCATATTTGTAATGGCTGCAATGCACTGAATATGTATCAAATTCTCCAAAGGGACTACTTATTCCTATCCATACACCAATTTGAAAGGTGTCTGCCCTACAAGTTTTTTGTATGTAGTTCTATAAGCCCATAATACCGATGGTATCTTCAAATCCCAATCGCCCCTGTTCACATTGAAAATATTAGTTAAGGCATTCTCCAATATATTATTAAATGCTTCCACTGTTCCATTAGCTTGTGGATGGTATGGAATGCTATTCTAATGGTGTATTTCAAATTCTTCAGTCATTTCCTGAATGGTACTATTGATAAAATGAGTTCCCTGATCACTCATCAAAATTCTAGGGCATCCAAACCTTGTAATTACTCGTTCAAACAAAAAGTACACATCATTCTCTACGCTGCAATATTTTACTACTGCTGCTTCAACCCATATGGTTAAATATTCTTCCACGGTAATGATATATCTTGCTCCTCATATTCTAGCTAGTGGATTGATTGGTCCTACAAATTATACTGCCCACTTGTCAAACACTTTAAGAGTTACCTGAGGTATTAATGAAATTTCATCCCTCCTGGATGGCTTTCCAACCCTCTGACATACATCATAATTTTGACAATACTCCTTTGCATCTTTAGAAACTATTGGCCACAATATTCCTACGTGCAATATCTTCTGCGTAGTAGCCTTTCTTGCACATTGTCTTCCAACTATTCCTTCATGTGCTTCTGCTAAGATGATAGGATGTTCATGTTCCATAACACACCTGCTTAAAATATTGTTTTCACCTAATTTATAAAGGTGTCCTACAATAAGTTGGTAGTCTGCATCTCTAACTACCAAATTCTTCTTCTGCGCAATATTATATTCCTTTGGGGAAAATCCTGTACTAAAAAAATCAATAATGTCAACAAAATATTCATCAACAATCTGCACTGAAAAGGGTTGTGCACCAGGAAAATTGTCCTCCAAGATGCTTGGTTCCTCTCCATTAGTTATCCTGGATAGATGATCTGGCCCTGTATTCAATATTCTAGGTTTCACAATTACTTCAAAATCAAACTCTTGAAATAATAACAACCATCTACATATTCTCCCCCCCAACACTGTCTTGTTGACCAAATATCTAAGAGCAAAATGATATGTGAAAATTTTAAAATGTTGGCCTAACAAATAATGTCCAAACTTTTGCAATGCATAAACCATAGCCAAACCTTCCCTTTCTATTGTATTGTAATTCTATTATGAATCTGATAGTTTCCTGCTTGCAAATGCTATTGGGTGATCTATGTCACCTTCTCCTGGCTGTGTTAGTACTGCTCCAAGTGTTATTGAAGATGCATCCACATGAACATGAAATTGTTTTGACTAATATAGAAACACTAAAATTGGTGCTGTCACCATTTTCTCCTTCAATTTGTCCAAACTCTGTTGGCACTCATCATTCCATTGAAACTTGATATCCTTCTTCATTAGTTTCTCCATGGGCACAATAATATGTGCACAACTCCTTATGAACTTTCTATAATAACTTGTATGACCAAGTTTAGCTCTTAATTGGCGCACTGACTTCGGTCGTGGTAAATTAACAATGACAACACATGATCAACCAACAGACCCTATTTACACACCACATGCCCTAACAAAATTCCAAATGGTGCACTGAATATGAATTTATTAATGTTTAATGAAATTTGACACTATCTACACCTGTCCAACATCAATCTTAACACTTCAACATGATATTTTAGTAAGCTAAACATTGTCCAATCATCCAGATAAACCTCCAAAAATTATGTATGAAATATTTAAATGCAGCTACCACTATCCTTTAAAAAATAGCAGGGACATTATTCAATCCAAAGGGAATGAATGTGTACTAATATGACCCCCATTGTATAGAAAATGTAGTCTTATGACGATCCTTTGGTGCTATTTTGATTTGACGATACCTTGCAAATCCATCAGTAAATGAGTATGGTTCTTGTCCTCCTACATTCTCCAATACTTCATCTGTGAATGGAGTAGGGAAGGGATCATGCATACATACATCATTCAACTTCCTCAAGTCTACATAGATCCTTATTCCTCCTTGCTTCTTATTTTTAACTACCATAGGGATAATCCACTCAGATTCTTCAACAGGTTCTATTATACCAGCCTCTAACATTTTATCAATCTCTTTCTTAAATTTCTATTTATATATTGGATTCAACCTGTAGGGTCTCTATCTTATTGGTCTAGCATCTAGTCTTAGTGGAATATTCATTTCTCCAAGTTCTCCTACTACCCCTTTCATGTATGAAAACATTGTTGGAAATAGATCACTATACTCACACAATATTTATGTTATTCTTTCCACTTTCTGGGTATCCCAATAATCACCAATACTTACAATCTTTGGATTCTCTTCTGTTCCAATGTTAACTTTCTTTATCTTTAGTGGTGCAACAATATATTCTTACTGTAACTGTGGAACTTCTACTTCTCTTTCCCCTTCAACTTCTGTTATGTTAATATCACATAGATTTTCTTCTGCTGGATCATCTTCTGCGACATGGTAACAATGTAACAACTATCTGACTATTTTCCGATTCTGATTTTGATAAGATGCCACAATTTCAAATTCAGGTTCTTCAAATATATTTTCCTTTAACTTCAATGCTACATCTATCATGGGATTATCATGTCCAAATGCAAATGTGATCACAAAGTTCTGCTGCAAACCTTGCCAATTTACGGTTCCTCTGCACAGTTCCAATTCTGTATACCAATTTCTTGGTATGCCTTCCAATGTATGAATGAAGTGATGTGACCATTCCCTGTTCTCTGTGTTGTCCTATTCCATAATATTTCTGTTGGAGTTACTTCACACACACCTAGGATTTCTTTTTCCTAATGTTTTTTCTTGTTTATTAGTCATTTATCCAGTCTCCTATTTTTTAGGAGAGAATATTCCACCTGGAGAATAATCTCTTCAGTTGACACTTCGGTTTCACTAGTTGAGTTGAGTCTAGATGCTACATTGGTTTTATCACCATGCAACATTGGGATCATCACCATGCTAATGTGAACTTTCCTTGGGATCATCACTAGACTAGCTCATTACCCTTGATTCCTTGATCTACTCCTCACTACAATATGTTCAGTCAGTTAATTGAAGATTGGTTGACTAGTTAACTCAGCTAGGTGGCAATTCACTCCCGTAACTTCCCGAGAGACTAGATTAGGTAGAAGTTCACTCCCGTAACTAATGGTGTGTTTCCATATCACTCTATACCAACACTATGGTGCATTGGTTATCCTCCAGTGTGCATTCATTGAGTTATACAAAGTATATAATGTGTAAATTATTCATTATTCATAATGCTTAATTCTATTCTTTCTCTCCTTCTTCTTCTTTCTAAATTTCTCTATGCAAATGTGTGTAGTATTTTATAGCTAGATCTATTCTATGTAGGTTCAACACATTTACATGGTATCAAATCCGACGGAATGCTAAGCAAAATCTACACCAAAATTGTTTGTAGGTACAAAAGATTGAAGACAAAGAAAAGATGGATTTCCGAAAAGAATTCATTATTACACCTTACAACTACTTTGCATGGAAGGAGAAAATAGCCATACATCTCAAAACCATAGGATTGTACAGGTTAACCTTGAATATATATACATAACCAACATTATCCATAGAAAAATCCAAGTATTTAAATCGCATGGATGAGGCACTCAAAACAATTTGCAGTCTTATTTCTCCCAATCTCCTTTTTCACATATCTTCCTGTAAGAATCCAAATGAAGCTTGGACCACCTTGGAAGGGATATTTGGAAAACATGATGAGATGAGGGGACATGTGATGGAGGTGGAATTTCTCACATTGGATCCAAAAAGCTTCGACAATATCCAAGATTTCTTTACAAAATTCAAGGATTTACTGTCACAAATCAAAGCTTGCGGGGTTGATAAATCTAAGGAGGAGAAACAAATGGTTCTCACCATTCTCTCCAAACTTGGTCCTGAATTTTCTTTATTCGTATCCACTTTCCATTCCATCGTATTCGCCTCTGAAGCCACCTAGAATATTCCTTCTCTTGAGGAATTTATCGAATCCCTGACACAAGAGAAAACCAAGCTCATCAACATGGAAAAAATCAAAGGCCCAAAGGTGCATGAAATCATTGTGCAAGATGGAGGCCATAATATCATGAATCTAAATATAAAGACAAAAGGAAAGCTCATGCTCATCCTAAGAAGGAAGGGTACACAAAACCCTTCACTGATGCCTCCGGATCCAACAGGGAAAAGGGAAGAAAAGGGGAGAAATGCACATACTATCACAAAGGATCCCATCCAGAATCTGCATGCATGAAAAACAAGATCTAATTACTGAAATAATTCAGAAAAACGACCTTGGAGATCGCATCCCCAAGGGTGCCAAGAAGAAGAAGCCAGAAGATCAGAATCCCAAGACAGACAATTCTAGCCATGCCTTGATTTCCATCAACTCCTCTCCCGATGCTTGGATCGTAGATTCAGGAGCATCACATCACATGGCTGCCTCAAACGAGATATATTCTTCATTGGATGCATGAAAAGGTCCTTCTATTCTGATGGGGGAAAAATCTTCTATCGAGGTCACTGACAAAGGAAGGATTGAACTCACCAATGAAATCTTCGAGAATGTGCTGCACGTTCCCAAAATTTCTGTCAACCTTCTCTCTGTGTATCAGATGACGAATTCCAGCACTTGAAAGAAAGTCATATTCACACCAAATTATGCAGACATATACGACATGCAAACCAACTTCAGGGTTTCTATTGATGAGGTAAATCATCAGTCTAGATTGTATACATTTTCTGAATTCATTGTACCTGATTCTGCTTTACTGCTTATTCATGCTGATGAAAGTAGTAGGATATGGCATGAAAGGTTTGGACTTTTGAATTTCAGATACATGAAACAACTTAGCAAGCAAATATTTTTTGATGGTCTACCAGACATCCATTTCTCCAAGGGAGTATGTGAGGGATGTGTTCTTGGAAAACACCCTCAAGAGAAATTCGACAAAGTAAAGTCTCAGAGAGCTTCCACGCCTTTAGATCTAATCCACAATGATCTTATGGATCCTTTTCCACATCCATATATCAACAAATCAAGGTTTGTTTTCATCTTTTTTTATGATTTCTCATGTTTTACATGGATCTACTTTCTCAGGAAAAAATATGAGGTCTTTCAACGCCTCAAAGATTTCAAAGCTCTGGTTGAGACACAATCCAGAAAGAAGATCAAAGTCCTCCAAAATGATAACGAGGGAGAATATGTAAATCATGAGATCCATAATATTTTCCATGAGGCAGGGATTCAATTGCAACACACAGTTCCCTATACTCCACATCAAAATAGAGTTGCTGAGCGGAAAAATAGATCTCTAAAGGAGATGGCATCTTGCATGCTACATGCAAAGTCACTACCATAGAGACTATGGGATGAACCACTTAATTGTGAAAAATACATCCAAAATAGATATCCCCATATATATATCAAGGATAAGACCCCCTACGAGGCTTGGAGTGGCCTCAAACCAGAAGTGACCCACTTTCACATTTTCGGTTCATGTGCATGGGCTTAGATTCCCTCTAAAAAGAGGAAGGCACTTGATCCACAGAGAACTAAGTTTATTTTTGTTGGATACCCCGATGGTGTGAAGGAATATAGGATGATTGATCTTTCCTCGGACCGGTTCATCATTGAGTGTAGTGTCTAATTCGAGGAAAGTGTCTCTCATGTACCTCAACAGTCTCATGCAGACACCTTCATTCTTCCACCTGCCCGAGATGATGAACATGCACATGCCAGATCTTCTTTATACGAGAGTTATGATTCAAAGGACTTAGATGATTCAGATTCAGATTTAGTACAGTTAGATGCAGAGTCAGAGCATCCAGATGTAGTTGCAGAGCCAGAGTAGAGGCCCAAGTGGGCACATACTACTCTTCAGGATGTAGGGGATCTCGTTGGTGATCCAGCCGATACTAGGAGGACTCGATATGATTTCGAAGAGCCTCCCGTTGCACTCACTTCCACTGAACGATTTCCCTCCATGCATTTTTTCTTGGTCCAGTCTTCATATCCACAGTCTTATGGCAAGGCTACTGGAAATCCCTTCTGGGAATCTTCCATGCAAAAACAGTACAACTCCCTCGTCGAGAACCAGACTTGGTATCCGGTTCCCCTTCCTTCTGGGAGGAAACTTGTTAGATGCAGATGGGTCTATAGGAACAAGAGCATAGTGGATGGACAAATTAGCAGATACAAAGCCATGCTTGTTTCCAAAGGCTTTCAACAGGTTCATGGTATTGACTATGATGAGACCTTCACTCCAGTAGTGAATATGTATTCCATAGGATTGGCACTTTCCATTGCAAAAACCAAGGGATGGGAAGTCCATCAAATGGACATGAATAATGCATTTCTTCATGGTGATCTCTCTGAGGAGATATACATGGAGAAACCCCATGGATTTATGCACGACTCATCTTTGTTCTGTTGATTGAAGAAGTCCCTTTATCGCCTCAAGCAGGCTCCGAGGGCATGGTATGCCAAGATGGAATCCTACCTGTTGTCACAGAACTTTGTACGTTGTAAATCGGACCCGAATGTCTACATGCTTAGGATATATGATTCACTTCTACTCTTAGTTCTGTATGTTGATGATTTGTTGATCACTAGTTTCTCGAATTCAATGATTGCTACAGTCAAGAGGATTCTACTCCTAAGACTATGGATATGAAGTCTGTACCCATGTAGAGATTTCACATGATAGACTGCAAGTCTGCTTCTACTCCTTTCCTATCAGGGGTCAATATTGAGGATGGTAGGGAGACTCCACTGGTTGAAAACACAATGTACAAACAATTAGTGGGGAGCTTGTTGTTCACACACTCCAGAATAGAATTCTCCTACGCAGTTGGCACAGTTTCCAGGTTCATGCATGAGTTTCATGAGCTACATTGGAAAGCTTCAAATCATATCCTTCGATACATATAGGGCACCATCATCTTTGGGATTCATTATGCAGGAAACTCTACATTAGATCTCATCAGGTTTACTAATTCTGAATGGGATGGTGATAACATTGATTGCAAGTCCACATATTGTTACTCACTTCGTCTTGGTTTCGGGCCTATCTGTTGGTTGAGAAAGAAGAAATCTTCTATTTATCTATCTCTAGTTGAGGCAAATTACAAACGGGTAGTTAACATAACCATTCAGGCTATGTGGCTACAACATTTTATCATTGAGTTGGGAATTCAGTTTAATCGACCTATCGTCATCTGGTGTGACAACCAAAGCACTCTGAAGTTCTGTAGAGATCCAATTCAGAGGCAGTGGACAAAGCACATCGAGATCCACATGCACTACATCTGGGATTTAGTACACTATGGGATCATCGACCTACAATTCCATCCTTCAGTAGAACAAACGATAAACATATTCACCAAGACCTTCAGTGAGAAAAAGTTTCATTCTCTGTGAAGTCGTCTTGGTGTGAAGGACACAGTTTCCTAACAACTGTAGTTCTTCTTTTTATATACATTGTACCTTGAGGGGGGGTTTTTCCCATGAGGTTTTCCCTCTTTCCTCACTTTATTTCAGTGTATCTTTTGTATTTGGGTACCTAACATGGCCTAGTTGCGGGGACCCATTCTTCATTTTAACCATAGTGATGTTCAGGGGGGGTGTTGGAGTTACTTCACACACACCTAGGATTTATTTTTACTAAGGTTTTTCCTTGTTTATTAGTCATTATTAGTCATTTATCCAGTCTCCTATTTTTTAGGAGAGAATATTCCACCTGGAGAATATTCTCTTCAATTGACACTTTAGTTTGACTAGTTGAGTTGAGTCTAGATGCTGCATTGGATTTATCACCATGCAACATTGGGATCATCACCATGATAATGTGCACTTTCCTTGGGATCATCACCAGACTGGCGCATTACCCTTGATTCCTTGATCTACTCCTCACTACACTTTGTTTAGTTAGTTAACTGAAGACTGGTTGACTAGTTAACTCAACTAGGTGGCAATTCACTCCTGTAACTACTTGAGAGACTAGACTAGGTGGAAGTTCACTCCCGTAACTGTTGGTGTGTGTCCAGATCACTCTATACCATCACTATGGCGCCTTGGTTCTCCTCCAATGCACATTCATTGAGTTATACAGAGTATATCATGTGTAAATTATTCATTATTCATAACGGTTAATAAGAATTCTTCTATTCATTCTCTCCTTCTTCTTCTTTCTAAATTTCTCTTTGCAAACGTGTGTAGTATTTTCTAGCTAGATCTATTCTATGCAGGTTCAACACATTTACAATTTATCCATATATTTATTCTCCTTCTCTGCGCCAAATATGATGTGCAGTAATATTTTGCATTGATACCAATCATTGATCTTCTCCTTGTGAGGACCCCACCAACGTGCAGGTGTTTCTTTCAAGGCAATATCTAAAGCTAATATCCTTTGATTTTCCAAGAATTCTATTTCAAACTTTGTTAAAAATTATTCTAAATCATTGTGACCATAAAACGTTGGGGGTTCTCTTACCTCTGTGCCAACCCATCTTAGTGCACACATCATTCTTGCACATCTTCTGGTAGTTATCTCTTGTAAGCGATGTTGCCAATTATCCAGTTCTGAGTCATAATTTGAAGCACAAGAACTGATGCTTCTCCAGCTAAGCATTCCATTTGCTGTGGGGTTAATGTAATCTTCCTCACGCGCGGTAGTTCTATATAACTGGTTTATCTCTTATGTAATGAAGCTTTCTGTCGTAGGTTCAACATATCTTCCACCTTCTGAAGTGATCCAGATTTTATGAGAAGAAAAAAATGAATATAGATTATTATCAAACGATACTTAACATAGAATAACAGATATACAGTAAAATTGGTTTCTATTCAATAAGGAAATAAGTTGAAACTGTAAAATGTAGCGTAAAACAAGCTTGCTAGAATGGTGGCGTATTATCTTTGAGAAGAGATGTGACAATTACGCTGACTCACCAGAAGATGGTTAAAATGAGGCTCTCAATGCTTACAATAAACAAGAATGTCAAAAAACCTAGACATCCAAAAAACCTAACCCTAGCTGATGAAGTGCCAAAAGTCATGTGGGCCCTGTTTGGGTAAGTTAGTACATCAACTTCCTGAGGTCGTAATTTTTTTATATGATCTCCGTTTTAGGCACACGATAGCCCGTTGGAAATGTCTATCCGAGAAATACACATGTTAAATGTGTCAAGCCCTAAAAATGCTATTTAGGGCCTCAAAACGACCCCATAAGTTAGGGACCCGAAAACTAGGAAAAAACTGTTGAACTGGAAAACTGCCAAAATGAGACAGTTGGAATAGGTGGGAGGAGGCAATCGACATCCATCTGGATCAATCCTCCCCATTTAATAAGCAATGGTATCCATTGCGTTGAGTTCCCCCATTAGATGAGGAAATTTCTGCTGAATTTGGGCTCGGGTGAGCCACTTGCCTTGGTGCAGGAGCTGCCCTGCTTTGACAACTTGATAAAGCTGGATCCTTTGCTGGTGAGTGCCCTTGACCTATTTGTCTACAATATGATAATTGGATGCCTATTTTATGCAGTCAGGGTTGGGCTCTATTGGTGTCAGTGGTTTTGCTATCTATGAGGTGTCCAATAACGGTGGGAAATAAGGTCGAAGGATATCCATGTTGAACACTGGGTGCAGGCCAAGGAAAGGAGGAATGTTGAGCTCCAAAGCATTATCACCCACAATATTGGTGATGGTGTATGACCCATAACGAAGTGGGTGAAGATTCCAATGGGGTCTGGTAAGGCATTCTTTCTGCAAATGCAACCAAACTTTGTCACCCACCTGAAACTTATGTGGCNTGGCACCCGATGTTGATCATGGAGTTTCTTGTACTTGTCATTTTACTTCTGTAGGATATATTGAACCTATTGGTAGATGTGATGGATCCTATCAATGAACTGGGTGGCTTTGTCAACTTCAGTTGGAGCAGGATATGAGTCGACCGAGGTGACCACAAGGGGTAGTGCAACATCTATGGGACCCAATGGTTGGAATCCCAACCCCACCTGAAAGGGGCTATGGCCATTTGAACTATGAAAGGCTTGGTTGTAGCTATGATGGACATAGGGGAGATTCTCATCCCATGTGCGAGGTTGCTTGGAATTATACATGCGTAGGATATGCATGATCATTCGATTTACAAACTAAGTTTGGCCATCTGTCTGGGGGTGGAAGGCCATGGATTTGTTGAGCTTGGTGTCTAACAGTGACTAGAGGCTCGACCATAATGTGCTGAGAAATAGGCTGTCCCGATCTAAGACAATGGTTTGTGGGATTCCAAAATGTACCCAGACTCATTCAAAGAAGATCTTGGCAGTGGCCTCTGCTGTGATTCTCTTCTTGCATGTGACCATAATCACCATCTTAGAAAAGTGATCAATAACCACAAAAACACAATCATTTCCTGACTTGGTGGATGGGAGGCCCGACATGTAGTCCATGTAGATGGTTTCCCATGGCCTGTCAGGAGTAGGCAGAGGGGTGTACATGCCCTGTTTCTTAGTGGTCGGTTTGGCAATAGCATAGTCAGTGCAAGACCTGATATACTTGTTGACCTTATGTTGAATTTTTGACCAATAGAAATGTTTCTGCATCATTGCCACTATATTTTTGACCCCGAAGTGTCTTGCCACCCTAGTATAGTGGGATTCCTAGATAATCTTCGCTCGCTCTCTTGATGGCATGCAGATATGGCCCAAACAACACAACAAGCCATCCTGAATGTGGAAATTAGTGATAATTGCATTTGCGCCCAACATTTGGTAGGTGGTGGTGAAGTACAGGTCTGTTTCATAGAGTTGGGGTCATCCATAGGTCTCATGGCTGCAAGAGTGTCACGATGCCGAGGAAATCAACGACGTAGTTGGTGCTTCCTATTTTGTACTTGATGTTGAGGTGGAATTGTTGCAAGTATGTGGACCACTTCTGATGGTGGTCATTCTACAATTTTCCTTGTGTCTGCATGAACTGCAGTGGCTTATGATCAGTGTGGATGACTGTCTCCTTCCCAAGAATGTAATGTCTCCATTAGCGACAGACTTGCATAATGGAGTAAATTTCTTTGTCGTAATTGGGGTACTTACAGACAAAATCTGATAGTGTCTCACTATGATAGGCCACAGGGTGGCCGTGCCGAGTGAGAACGACGCCCACAACATAGTCTGAAGCATTTGTCTCGATGTCAAAGGGTTGCTGTAGGTTCGGTAGTGAAAGTACTGGGGATGAGAACAAGCGCTACTTCAAATCATTGAACACTTGTTGTTGGGACCAGACCCACACAAATTTATCCTTACCACCACCCCTGGTTACTTGGTTGAGGGCCCATGCAACATGGGAGAATCCCAACATGAACCTGCGGTAGAAATTGGTGAGGCCCAAGAAGCTCTGAAGCTTAGTGAGTGTGGTTGGGGCTATCCAGTGACGGATGAATTGGATCTTGGATGGATCCACATGTACACCATGCTGATCAATGATGTAGCCTAGGTAATGGACCTTGTCCATGCCGAAGGATAATTTTTGCAAGTTGGCGTATAGCTTGTGCTGCCACAGGGTGTGCAGAACCTGCTGAATATGCTGCAAGTGTTCTGCCCAATTCTTTTTGTAAATGAGAATGCCATCCATATACACCACTACAAAAGTATTGGTGAATGGTCACAGGATATCATCCATCATCCCCATGAAAGTGGCTAGAGCATTTGTCAAGCCAAAGGGCATGGCCAACCATTCAAAAATAATTTCCTTTGACTTGAAGGAATTCTTCCATACATCTCTCTGTTCTATCGAGACCTGGTGGTAGCTAGAATTTAGATCAATCTTATTGAAGTATTTGGCCCCCATGAGATGATCAAGGAAGTCATCATTTCGGGGAATCGGGTACCAGTTTCTGACTGTGATTTTATTCAGGGCCCGGTAATCAATGTAGAGTCACCAGGTTCCATATTTCTTCTGTACCAACACGATTGGGGTCACGCAAGGTGATGAGCTGGGATGAATGTGCTCCTTCTGGAGCAGTTCTTAGATCTTCCACTTGATCTCCTCATTTTATAACAGAGAGCGGCGGTATACTGGCCCATTCGGCAGCGGTGCGCTGAGGGTCAGGTCGATGGGGTGCTTGACCTGATAGTGCAGAGTTACCCTAATGGGTGAGGAGAAGATATCTGAGTATGCTTCCACGACCTTATCCACTTGATTCTACAATATGGAGAGGTCAGATGCAGAGACCTTCGATGTGGCTACGATCTTTCGCTCATTCTGAGAGCGAATCATGAAGAAGACAAACTTCCCCATATGAGAGATGAACTTCCTGCATTACTTGGAAGAGATCAAGGAAATAACACTAGGTGGGACTGCCTCCGGTATCATGTAAAATTTCTTGTTCAAAGTAATAATAACTCTGCGAGGCCTAGACTCATATACAACATGGAATTTCCATAAATATGGTTGGCCCAAAATAACATTACAAATTTTGAGAGGGGAAACATCACACAATACCTCGTCTTTTAAGGTCTTGATGCTGTATGATAGGCAACATTGTTGGCTGATGCGGATGTCACTTCCTTTGCGGAGCCATCTGACGGTGTAGGGCTGCAAGTGCGATGTTTTCGGCAGGGTGAGTGGCTTGAAAACCTCTGCTGAGATGAGGTTATTCTTGCTACCACTATAAATTATGAAGTGAAACGGGGTACCCTTCACCCACATCTGTGAATGAAAAAGGCGCTCACCTTCCTCTGGATTGTCTCGTTCACTGGGCTGGAGCTTGGTGGTAGCAATGATAGCACTGGGTTCTTCATTAATGATCCATCTCTCCCTTTCTGGTTCTGACTCAGATTCAGAACCCACATCTGATTGAGAGGCTTTCACCTCAGCCACCAATGACTTCTTTGAGCGACAATCAAGAGTGTTATGCCAGGGGCTCTTATGGAAGTCGCACCACTTAACGATATCTTTCTTTGTCTTTCCGATGTCCTTATTTTCTTGCAGCTTGGACTGGTTGTCTTGAGGTGGTTAGTATTTTATCTATCCTTTGTTCTGTAGGTTGGGGCTGCCCTTTCCTGGTTGTGAGGGGTTCCTAGGCCCAAATTTCCATGTCTTTTGTTTGAGCTTCTTCTCGATTTTGATGACATATCGGTAGGCCACGCCAAAGGATGAGATGTCCAGAAAATCCATTTCATCCTGAATGTATCTATGTAGACCACCATGATACTTGATCACCGGATGCCGCTTAGAATCTTTGATACCCAGTTTGGTGTGCACGATATGGAAGATATTTTTGAACTCGGTCACTTCTTGGTTTCTTTCCTGTCGCAGTGTGGTCCATTTTTTATACAGGCCGTCATAACTTCCAATAGGGTAGTATTGTTCCTTAATAGCATCCCTAAAGGACTCCCAAGTGACCGCGACTATAAATAATGAGGGTTCCTCTATTTCCTTCTTCTCACATAAAGTTTCCCACCAATCTTTGACATGGGGAATGACTTTGAGGAGCACAAAAGTAATATTTTCTCTATATGAGAAGTTATGGACAAAGAAATACCCTTCTAGCAGATTCAACCATTTGTCTACAACATCTGCATCTATCTGAACTTCAAATATAGGAATATCAAAGTTGATTTGTACCTTGAAGGGGCGATGCCTCCGTTTGAGGAAGATGCATTGCTTGTTGGTATCCGTCGAAGGATTTACAAAAAACTATCCATCATCTCGTTCATCTGTTGCGTGAGGGCTTCCTCAAGCAACATTTTGAAGAGATCTACTGTCCCATCATATTTCTTTTCTCCCATCATGAGAGGTCACTTGGGAGTGCGAGAGATTTTGTCCTCAAGAGAAACAAGCTCGAGACCCAATTCTTTGTACCTCGTTGGGGACATGCATTAAGAACGACAAGGAGCAGACCGCTATGATACCAATGATCCAGATTTTTTGAGAAGAATGAAATGAATACATATTATTATAAAAGTATGATTAACACAAATTAATGGATATAAAGTAAAACTGGGTTCTATTCAATAAGGAAATAAGCTGAAACTATAAAATGTAGTGGAAAACAAACTTGCTAGAATGGTGGCGTATTATCTCTGAGAAGAGATGTGATAGTTGCACTCATTCGTCAGAAGATGATTACAATGAAGTTATCAAGGCTGATTTACAATAAATAGGAATTTCAAAAACCCTAGACATCCAAAAAACCTAACCCTAGGAGATGAAGCACCAAAAGTCATGTGGGCCCCGTTTGGGTAAGTTAGTACATCAACTTCTCGGGGTCATAAATTTTTCATACGATCTCCGTTTTAGGTGCACGATAGCCCATTGGAAAGGTCTATTAGAGAAATACACATGTTTCCTATGGTGATCCCTACACATCTTGATTGTGGTGAGCCCTAAAAACATTGTTTAGGGCCTCAAAACGACCCCAGAAGTCAGGGACCCGAAAACAAGAAACAAACTGCTGAACTGGAAAGCTGCCAAAATAATCCAGTTGGAATAGGTGGGAGGCCATTGAAATACATATGGATCATTAAGGGTCTAATGGTGTTATAAATATATGTTATTTTGATTAAAAAATCATCTTCTTGGTCTTCAAGTTAATGATGTATTAATTTTCAAATGACCAATCTAGTCCAAACAATGCTGGATAAGGTGTAGTATTGTCCACTATATCAATGAACTCAAAATATTCCATAGTGCACACACCATCTAAATCCACTAGTATTCCTTTCAGTATACCAATTGGTACCACTCTATATTGATTTTCTAGTTTCAACTGGATATGTGAATATCCCAATGTAGGTTCCCCCATGGCTTCCCATGTTTTCTTAGGCAGAATATTTACCTAAGATCCCAGATATAATATATTGTCACCCATGTTAAAGTCTCCAATATTTTCATTCAATATGAACTCCCTACTTGTTCTCCTCTTCCCATGGACATGATTTACTGTCTTTACACCTTCTCCAGAATTGTATTTTTCTAACATACTTTGCAATACATGTAGAGATGATTGATCATTCAATAAATTCACACAAGATACCAAAACATTTCTTAGATTACCGACCTTTTCTGAAGATTGATCTCTGTTGGTATGATCAAATTGAAGAGGCATATCATATACTGGTACATCATCTCCTAGTTTTGTACCTAAATTAGAAGCAATATTCTCCTACAAAATCTCTTGTTTGGCTTGCTTGAATGTCTCCTTTTCCTTCCATGCATCAAAATGCTATTGAGCTGTTGTGTTCTTTTTGATCCACTAGTAATGGCCTTGATTATGATTTTTTGTATTTGCTCCTATTTTGTTTCCTCCTCGAGTAACTATGTTGATATTTTTCCTATTCTCTCTATCTTCAACGACAATCCATTGAACATTTTGATTATTATGATTCCTCTTTTCCTATATATTTGTCAAAAGTGTCAGATAATATTCTGT
Organism: Picea sitchensis; assembly: GCA_010110895.2. Lineage (NCBI taxonomy): Eukaryota > Viridiplantae > Streptophyta > Pinopsida > Pinales > Pinaceae > Picea > Picea sitchensis. The sequence goes on along the minus strand of SNQJ01S0024827.1, from coordinate 8,735 downwards.
ATTGTGATCTTCTGCGTGACAATACATACATGTCCTTGGTAGTTGTGGAAAATCCCTTGCATAATGTCCAGGTTTTTGACAATTGTGACAAGTTACTGGTCCTCGACCTCCTCCAAATCCTCTTCCTCCACAACTTCCTCTGAATCCTCCTTTGTTAGCTTGATTATCTGCATGCGATGTATTATACTATGGTACCTGATTGTATTGTTGTGCATTATATTGTGGTGGAAGTGTAAAATGGTGCACGATATTATATTGCGGTGGTGCTGTAAAATGTTGCACGTTATTATACTGCTGTGGCACATTAAACTATTGCGCAAATTGTCATGTCATTAGTTCAACCTGCACCCTATAAGTATATGAGGTCCTTTCCTTAATTATTTCCAAGGTTCTACAATCCTTGTCCTCATGTTCTAAAAACTTGCAGAAATTACATAATGTACTCTTCAGTACTATTTGATACTTTTGAATCATGGGACATTGATAAATATTATTTCCATGTGTCTTACATATTTCACACCATAATCCTCCTGTGGGTAAGGGATTTGACATTCCCTCTCCCAGATACTATGCAAAATTTGGGCACTCATTCTTATGATGTCCTTCTGTTCTGCATAGGGTACACTAGATAGCTTCCCTCTTTTCCTTGCCTTTGTTCTAATTCTTCTGAAATGTTAGATTCTTTAGATATGATCTCATCCCTTCTACAACTGGATCTGTATGTTTATACTGATTCTCTTCTAATTGTAGGGCTACCTACAGAGCCTCAACATGAGTTTGGAACATCTTTTGCCTCAATGGGTACTTGAAGTGTGTCAATAATGAATTAACAAATAAGTGTCTATGTTTCATTTTTGTTATAGGATAATTAAACTTACCTTTCAATCACTTGAACTTTTGGTCGACTTCCCAAACCGACTCTCCTCACTTCTGTTTGATCTCTATCATTTCATTCATATACTGATATTCTGAACTAGGTCGCTGAAATTCTTTGATTAATGCCTTCTTCACATCTGTGACGGTTGTAGGTTCTCCTTGTGGACTATTTCCTACGAGGCCCATATACCAGTCCAATGCATGGTCTCTGAATGTAATTTCAATATGCTCTAATTTTATGTCCTCATCCATGATCTGTTTAGCTACCCAAATATTCTCACAAATAATGTTAAGTTCCAAAGACCTGAATACAAAATACTGCAATAGTACCAAACATATCTGAATATAATCACCACACAAGATATATGGAAAAATATAGAAAACTTCCACTTTATTATATCAAAACCCTTTGGGTAGGGAAACACCATACAATCGATCCTATTATGGAAGGGATCCTCTCCTGTTCACTTGCCTCTTCAAGGGGGATTCCTCCTAATGAGCTTCAACTCCAAATACAATACTTCTCTTCATATCCCATTACATTGCTTGAACCCCTTTATATAGTGCTACCATCACCTAAGAACATTCTATAGGAGGAATTTTCTAGAAGTAGAACCTTCTAAGAATTCCTCTTACATTTATTATATCTAACTACCCATTTATTATATCTAACTACCATAATGGGCCTTATTTAATAATATAGTGGACCTAGTCCACCTTACATTGAATGACCTCCACTATTATCACTATGGGCCCTCTGCCCCCCCCACTGCCTATATAGATACCTAACATTCCATCCCCCTTATGAAATCATTGTTCTTGATGCTTGATGTACAACCATATACCAGGGTCCCATGGATAACTCTGGACCATACTGCTGAAGTAGATTAGAGAACTAGGGTTCCATTGAGAAATGGAAACCACCATGCTGAAGTAGTCCAACCACCATTGTAAGCCAGAGTCCCATGTCCAATTTCTCATGTGAAATCCACACGAAAGATATCAAAACCCAATGACTAACTAAAAATGATGCTCCCAAGACTGACACCTATCATGTGGATCCAAATAAGAATATCCATCCACATAGTGGGAAAGGGTCAAAGATGAATATGGAAGAAACAATACCATTGTAGAATATGCAGGACGAAAAATGGTAATCATAACTATATCATGATGTGTCACATTGATGTGCTCTACAAAAGGTGGAGTAGAGTCATCAAATAAAATATGGAAGTGGCTGTCATCCCAAAAATGACAACTATCTATATACTAATCATCACAATCGACCTCAAAATCATACCAAGCATATATTTCTTGATTGTATTCATCCCTGATGTCCGCCATAAGAAATATATCCTGCATTCTATCCAATGAATCTTGATTACTATGAAAACTATCCTTGAGGCCATCTGCAAGGTCATGTAATGTGAGGCCATGCAATGTGTCATTCCATTGGGCTTTGAATGATTCAATTATCTGTAGATTTTCTTTGAGGGTTTGAGAGGAAATAACAATTGGAAACACCACATAAAATATACCAAAATAAATCTCTTAAAATAATTTATCCAATGGTATTGATCTGGTAGCAATCTGAGCACCCTATGAAAAGTTATGAACAATGTAGTCCCGTAGTCGTCACGAAAACCCCCCCAAAATAGCTGATTTTAAATCAACGATATCTTCACTTCTAGTGATCCGATTTGGATGATGTTTTTTTTGAAATTGGGTGAAATTGTGAGAGGAACTCAAATAGACAATTTTTGTTTTGAAAATTTCATCCCTTGATGGTATAGAAATAAGAAAAAGGATGCAACCGTCCGCGGAAAAAAACCCCCTGAAAATTGCATATTTTAAAATGCAAATAACTTGACTTCCCAGACTCCGTTTCAGACGATTTGTTTTTAAATTGGGTGTTATTCTGAGAGGAAATAAGATATACAACCATTTTTTTTTTTAAATTTTCACCAAAACCTACAGAAATTGTCCTTAATGTCGCAACCCTCTTTTTTTTTCCCCAAAAAATAAATCTGCAAAAAATAAAAATATTTGCCCACGCTTCTTGCCAAGGAAGGTGCTCTGATACCACTTGTTAAGTTCCAAAGACCTAAATAAAAAATACTACAACAATACCAAATATATTTGAATACAATCACCACACAATATATATGGAACAATATAGAAAACCACCACTTTATTATATCAAAACCCTTGGGGTAGGGCAACACCATACAATGGATCCTATTATGGAAGGGATCCTCTCCTGTTCACTTACCTCTTCGAGGAGGATTCCTCCTACTGAGATTCAGATCCAAATACATTAATTATCTTCATATCCCATTACATTGCTTGAACCCCTTTATATAGTGCTACCATCACCTAAGAACATTCTAGAGGAGGAATCTTCTAGAAGTAGAACCTTCTAATAAGTCCTCTTACATTT
>SNQJ01S0024826.1:0-64529 GCA_010110895.2 Picea sitchensis | reverse complement strand
CAAAATTAAACCAACTACTTTAACTTCTTGCAAACATAAAACATCTAACTTGGAACAATTTCATGTGTTCTCCAAACCATGGATTTGTGGCAGGGACTATAAGGTCCAGAAGATTCCATGATACTATCTTCATTACAAACTTTGAACATGAAAATTCATAGCCTCATCATCTCTCAAGATCTCATGGAAACAAAAGTTTCAAGTGTTATGTTATCCGACTCCTTCATTGTATCAAAGGTTCAACCATTGTGTGTCAGAAGAAATTTGCTTTGATTTCAAATGAAATTTCAATTTTCATTAGATTTAATATTGATGCATTAAAATTCTTGGTATCCTTACTTCTAATCCAACTTCATGATAACACATGCTTACAGTATTTGGTTGGTTAATGCCTTGATTATTTATAGGAGATATATATATTACAATATATTACAATATTACAATATTACAATGTAAAAGTAATGCCATATTACAATGTAATATGGCATTACCATATTACATTGTAATATGGCATACAATATGGTATACCATATTACAATGTAATATGGTAATAACATATTTCATGTATTTTTTTTTTTTTTAAACCTACAGTCATCGTCGCAATATCGACGTAATTTCATCGGAATTTTTTTACTTTTTTACCATAACCGTCGCTATAACGATGAAACTTCGTCGCACTTTTCCACAAAGTTTCGTCGCATATACAACAAGTCTGTCGTAAATATGGTTTTGAGATATAACACTTGTCGATATTACCACGTAGTTTTGTTGCATGTTGTGATGGGCTTTCGTCGCACATTTAGCAATTGCGTCGCAAGTTATCGGCTTGGCATAACTTTTTGTCCCAATTGCGACAAAGTTTCATCGTAATTGCCACATTTCTTCGTTGGTATTGCGACGAAATTTCATTGTAATTGCGACGATGCATAAGGTTAACCAATATTGAAGGTGGTGAAACATGTATAGCTAATTTCGTCGATGTTTTCACGCACACTTGGATCGTGGATATAGCGACGAAATTATTACGACGAAAAAAATCTCGGCTTTCGTGGAAATTGCGATGGATAAGTGTGGCAATATCAACAAACAACCGTCGCAAATTTGGTCATATGTACTAGTGAATAACTTTAAAAAATATGTACTTAGCTCTCGTTGCTCCTCTCCAATAGGTACGGGCATGTCTGGATCTCTGGAGAATTTGATTCCAGGGTAGGGGCAGTCCTCTATCACCAATATTATTTTCAAGGAAATAAATCACCTACTCATCCTGTGAATGTTTAAGTGGGATAAATTCAGCCCATTTTGTAAAATAGTATGTGGATGTCAAGATAAAGACTTGCCCTACTGAAGACAAAGGATTAACAGGACCAGTAAAGTCCAAACCCCATTTTGAAAAAGGACAGTGTGGGGGGACAGGTTGTAAAGGCATGGCTGAAAGACGTTCTTTCCCAGCAAATTTCTTGCACTTGTTACAAGATCTCGAAAAAACATAAGAATCATGAAATATTGAAGGCCAATAGTATCCTTTTATGATAATCTTAAAAGTATTGGTTTTAGCATAAAAATGACCTCCTACATGAATAACAAAATTTGAAGAACCATGAGTTTCTTGCAACAATTTTTGTGCTTCCTCATTGTTTACACAATGAAGCAACATACCATTGAAAAATATTCTAAACAAGAAGTCTCCTATAATGACAGGTCTAGAAGATTCAAGACAGAGCTTTATTCTTTGATGAGTGTCTAAGTTATTTGACATATTTGATTTTGCAAATAGTAAGCCAAATTTTTATACCAAGGATGTTCAAATACATGAAGGATTTGATTATCAATGTAGAACAATGTTGATAAAGAGTTATCATGTTCATCAATTTCTTCACGTGTTTCAACATGCTGAGCTAAATGAAGGAATAAGTCACATCCATTGACGGTGTTAGAAGTCACGATAGTTAAATCATGCTCTTGGATGTTGGCAAGCCAATGTACAAGCTTCTCTGAAAGATAATTCTGTGAGAGCAAAAATTTGACAGTGGGTAATGAGAATTTTACCGAAGTGTGCTTACCTAAGATGAAGTGGTGAAATTTTTCAACAACTTTAACAAGAGAGAAAGCATGCTTTTCAATAAAAGAATATTTGAATTGATCATCATACAAGCTTTGACTCATGTAATCCACTGGTTTTTTGTTACCTTGGTCATCACATTGCATGAAGATAACAAAAACTGCTTTCTCTGTGGCATTAATATATGTCATAAATTCTTTCTCAAAATATAGCTTCGCCAAAACCAATGTGGAACTGATTGCTTTGTTGATCCCCACAAAAACATTTTCGACATCATTTGTCCAAGAAAAGGAACGGTATTTCTTAAGAAGATTATTAATTGGCTTGACCATTACAAAAAAATCAGGAACAAACCTACAGACAAAGTTAATAATACCCATGAAATCTCGAACCTCCTTCTTGGAAGTGGGAGCAGGCAGATTTAAGATAGCAACAATCCTTTCAAGATCAATGCTTATTCCTGAATCAGAGACAATGTGTCCAAGGAGCTTAGCCTTGGTAACGAAAAAAACAGACTTATAAGGATTTAGAAAAATGTCAAAATTCTTGCATCGCATGAGAACTCTTTTAAAATGACCAAAATGATCTGATCGATTTTTAGAATACACAGTTAAGTCATCAAGATAGATCAGGATAATCTTGCCGATCAAATCGTCAAAAGCTATTTTCATAGCTCTTTGAAAAGTGGCACCTGCATTCGATAAGCCAAAATCTATATGTTCATAAGAAAAAATGTCCAAACGAGTAATAAAAGTAGTTTCATATTTATCTGCCCTTTTTACCTTGATTTGATTGTAACCAGAAAAATTGTCAAGTAAGGACATCATCTGTGACCCTGCATATTGCTGCAAAATCATTTCCATATTAGGAAGAGGAAAGTAATATTTTATACTATCCCTATTCAATGTACGAAAATCTACGCATAATCTGATCAGACCGGTTGTTTTTCCAATGGGAACCAAATTTGAAACCCACTCAGAATACTTAACAGAGAAAATGATCCCAGCCTTCAAGAGTTTTTCCAACTCCTTTCGAATAGTTGCTTTCAGTGCAGGGTTAATGGGTCTTTGTTTTTTCCTAACTTTTTTTATGCCCTCCTTGATAGGAATTACATGTTGTATAAGATCAGGATCAAAACCATGAAGATCCTCATAAGACCAAGAAAAAACATCTTGAAATTCACTAAGCAACTTAACAAACTTCAATTTTTCTTCATCAAAACAATGGGAACCTATTTTAACATTCTTTGGAGACTCAGGTGTTCCAATGTTTAAGGAAATAGTTTCACCCATTTTCCTTTTTTACTCCTCTTATTTATGTTTTTCTTTGTTGCCTACATCACTCAATGAAAATGATTTTTCTAGAGGAGTCAAGCCTTTAGGAATTTTGTTATCTTCCATCGATATAATTTCCTTAGGATTATAAGGTTCATTTTGAATGAAAGCACATATGCTTTAATCACTAGGAAAGACCTGCCATGACCCTATGTTTCTAGGGATGTGTGGACGATACAGATATTGAAAGGTACAATCAGGTCTTTGTGGCAGAAGTTGTCGAGTAGGAGAGGCTGCAAAAAAAACTAACTTGTCATCCATTGTGTTCAATTCCCTTTTAACATGAGTGATGTTGAAATATAGTAAGTATAGTAAGTTCAATATAAGTGCCCAAACATTTTGGGTGTAACGTTTCATTAACTTGTTGCTAGGAGAGTATATCTTACGGACAAGGTTTACAACAAGTTCGGAATCCCAAAATCTGTAGGGTGACCACAGCCCAGATTATATGCATTTTCAATGCCTAGAAGTAATGCTTCAAATTTAGTGACATTGTTTATGCAAGCAAAATCTAACCTATAGGTAAAGTTATTAATCTTACCCATAGGAGAGTACAAGATAATACCATCTATGTTTTCTTCATTGAAGCATGAACCATCAAAGTTCATATGCGACATCCCATCCTCTAAGTCAATTTTTNACATGGAGTATGTTCCTAGGTCCTTCTCGATATAATTCACATTAGGTTGTGGGACGCTTTCTATGTAAGGTGGAATTCTCCCTTCTCTTAGGACTATGATGTTTTTACCATTCCGAGGAATGGATAAGTGTGTCTCATCAAGTGAAAGGTATCCACATGTCAAAGATTGCCAATATCTTCCTAACATGATCGAGTAATTACTCACTGGCATATCTATTACCTGAATATTAATAGTTGCCCTTATTTCAAGATGCGTGCACAAAACCAAGGTCATGTACTTGATTTCACCTATGGTATTTTGTTGTAAACTATTATAAGAGAGCATGCTTCTGGATTTCTCATTTGTACAAGACAAGCCTAGCTCTTCCATAATAATTTTCAAGATTACACATGGACCCGAACTATCGTCAATGAGACAATAATGGGAAGTCTTATTCATAATCTTTACAAAAATACAAAACAAGTGGTTTTTTACAGGGTATCTAAATTTTGGGTGTAACGTTTCATTAATTTGTTGCTAGGAGAGTATATCTTATGGACAAGGTTTACAACAAGTCCATAATCTCCAAAAATTGTAAGGTGATCACAACCTAGATTATAAGCATTTTCAATGCCTAGTAGTAATGCTTCAAATTCAGTGGCATTGTTTGTTAAGCAAACTCTAACCTATAGGAAAAGTTATGAATCTTATCCACATGAGAGTACAAGATAATACTAGCTATGTTTCCTTCATTGGTGCATGAACCTTCGAAGTGCATATGCCACATCCCATCCTCTAAGTCGATTTGTTCCAAGGAAGTGTTGTCCTCATCTCCAAAGATGGAATACGCTCTTAGGTCCTCCTTGATATAATTCACATTAGGTTGTGGGACACTTTCTATGTAAGGTGAAATTATCCCTTCTCTTAGGACTATGATTTTTTTACCATTCTGAGGAATGGATAAGTGTGTCTCGTCAAGTAAAAGGTATCCACCTATCAAAGCCTGCTAATCTCTTCCTAAGATGATCGAGTAATTAATCACTGACATATAGATTACCTGGATACTAAGGGTTGTCCTTATTTCAGGATGTGTGCACGAAACGAAGGTCATGTCCTTGATTTCACCTATGGTTATTTGCTGTAAAATATTATAAGAGAGCATGATTTTGGCTTTCTCATTTTTACAAGACAAGTCTAACTCTTCCATAATAATTTTTGACATTACACTTGGGCTCGGACAATCGTCAATGAGACAACAATGAACAATCTTATCTAGAATCTTTATAGAAATATAAAATGTGTGGTTTTCTACAGGGTGTCTAAAGTTATGTAGACCTACTTTATTTACAGACGAATCCTCTTCATCTACCTCTTCAAAGAGGTTGGAAACAATGAAAACTTTTCCTTCCATGAAATGTTTTAGATGCTTCTGTTGTTCAGGGATGACAAGCATCTCCAGGAGGGTATCATCTGCTTTGATGTTGGCCAACTGATTTAGAATGTTGTATTTGAAAGAGGGATGAGGGGAGGTAGTTCCTTGACTGTCAGGATCCTTAAGAACTTTTACAGTAGTAGCTGGTGAAGATGAACTTGGGAAATAAGAAGTGCAGGGAGGATCATATTTGCTTTCGGGAGCATATTATTTATTCATAGTATTTATGCTCATGACATCCTCTAGCTCTACAAAGTCTAGGACATTGATTTTAGTTTCAGGTCTGTTACCAAATATTTTATATTTGGAACTCTTCCTTACCTCACATGTACTTTCCTCATGGTGTTCCTTGCGAAAGTTACATCAGCTATGAGGCATGATTTCTTTAGGATGAAAATTATTTTCATTTGGATTTCTAAAGGGGGGTGCAGAAGAAAATGAAGCTCCAAGGGTAAGGGAGGGGACATTTCCTTTCTACTCATAGGTTATCATTTGATTATTCATGTCTTGTACCAGTTGTAAGAGGGTGTACATGTATTTCTTTTTTACTGAGTCTCCCTTATAAAGACTTGTTCTTTCAAGTTGTTCTTCATACTCTAAACAAGTGTGCAGAGAAGAACCAAGGTTATCAATGACCTTTTATTCAAGCCTATGACGGTAGGGGGAAGGTAATGCATTATAATAATGAATGAAAGTAGCTTGGTTCTAAGGGAGAATGAGTTCATGGATTTGGTTGTATAATTTTGTGAAACACAAGTTGAAGGACTTGATAGTGTCACCATCCTTATAAGCGAGGTTATTGTACACCCGTAACTGCTCGGTTGATATTTTAGATTACCCATAGGTAGATTTGAACCAATAGACTAACTCCTCCCAAGTAGATAGAATCTTAGGAGGGAGATCAATGAAATCGACCACAACCTTCCCTTCAAGGGAATTCACAAATAAACGCATAAAAGTGTCGTTGTCATTGGCTTCTATGTTCTGACAAGAATTTGAAAATGCCACCAAGTGTTCATTAGTAGTGACTATTTAATTCCCAAAAAACTTGGGGAGATGCTCTTTTAATTTGGGAAGAGGATGACTGGAAGGTGCTAAATTTAGTGGAGAGGACACATGCCACGGAGTAGTGGTAGAGTCTTCCTCAAATTGGAAGAGACCATATTTTTTAATGACCTTGGCGAGGTTTGCAGTTGATTGGACTGGAATTTGATGGATATAGAAATTGCCAATCACTGACGAGGCTAAAGGATGAGATGAATAAACGCCTCCAGTGCCACCAAAACTGTCGGAACCTCCACTATATGTCATTTTTTGAACAAAAGAAAAGGGAGGGAAAGACGAGCTGGTTGAATCAAACAAAGTTCTCCTTAGATTACTTTGTTGTGTTGATAAAATAACGTTTATTCTTCCTATTTTAGCAATAGGATTAATCTCAGGTGACAAACGTTTTCTTCTCGTAGAGATATGAGGGTTTACGGACATGAAAAGAAGACCCAACTGTCGGAAAAATAAATTTAAACATGATTCACATGTTTTCTTTTCCTAGCTTCCCAACGTTATTGGATGCTTATGTCTTGCTCAACTGTTGTCCATGATCATTCAAGCTCAACCCGTGTATTAGCGGTCTCTCATATGGTATTAAACAAGTTTAAAGAAATGTTGGTCTGATCTTTGAGACCAAGATCAATATTGGGCTACCTTTCAATAGGTACAGTCGTGAAGAAAATAAACAATCAAAGGAAATATATCATAAATACAATTATATTCAATGATAATCAAGCATAAAAATCAACCAGAGAGATATGGAAGATCTCCCCAGTTTGGTCGTCAAAATAAATGTTGAGGAAAAAATATGAAATAATCTTACTCAAGCATTTTCAAATCATGCTTGGCTAAGGTAAGATAGAAGAGAATATCACCCTATGTTTATATCCTCAAAATTTGTTTCCTAATCCACAAGTACTAGTTACAAGGTCTTAGGATGATTTTTAAAAATAGAATATTGTTGTAAAATTCAACATTTTTATATAATTATCTGAATATAACAGATGCAAAAGTAAATGTGGAAACAAAATCTAAAATACCAAGTCACATATTAACACAAATGATACAGAATAGAAATATCTTATTTCATTCGAAGAAATCAAAAGAATCACTCTTTACAAAAATCCTTGAGGGAGTTTGTACCAAAGTCAAACTTATATGTCCCTGATGAAAACCATACAAAAGGAATTCTGACAGAAAGTAAAAAACTGAACTTTAAATGTTGAATTAGCTTGCCACATATTGTTGTCCACTCGACTCTGTACAATATCCTTTATTAATCATGAAATTTAATTCATAAACAGACAAGTCTAGACAGACTATCAAACATAGATCAACACCTCTGAAAGAAAGTGTATGAATAATGTAATTCAGATTTGAATCTTGTTGTCTACAATAGGACCCTGTTGTCATAAAAGAGAATTAGGATTTTAATGAATTGAATAATGAATGAAAACTGAACTATCTCAATAAAACTCAAGAGAAAACCTTAGTATGCTTTCTCCTTCTATTCTCCTTTTGTTCTTCCTCTTCATTTTGCTTTTATGCATCCTAAATTAGTTGAAGAAGTTCAACTACTTCTTTTAGTTAAGTTAGCTAAAATTCAACTAAATTTTAGTTAGGGGAATAATTAATATAATAATAATAATAAGGGTCTTATAGTAAATAATAACTATTAGGTGGGACCCCTTGTGACTCCCTTTAGTTCCTTAACAAAATAAACATAACTAGTCAATCAATCAAACACATCCCTCCTTGTGGCTCCCTTAATCATTCTCATAATTTAAAATTTTAAAATATCAATGATATTTTAAACCATATTCAAACATAATAATATCCAAAATATCCAAAAATAATATGTTGTCCAAAAACTTCAGCAAACAATTGTTCTCAAAAAATCAATAATAAATATCCTCAAAAACTATATTTGCCACTTTGGGAGGCAATTTTCCCTTTGTTGTTGTTGTCTCCCTTTGAACTTCTTGAATTATCCTTAGTATGTGTGGAGCCTTTAGGATTGATCTCACTGATGACATGATAACAATCATCTCTCAAGTGCATGCGAGATGAAATAGATTTGGCTGAATCACTTGAGGGAGAGGACGAGGTAGCATCAACTTTTCCTTTGTCATGTGTGGAGGGATTTGATTTTGATCATTTTTCTTGCATGGGAGGACTGTACATGTGGGTGTACAGGGGAAATTTGGGCATTTGGGTTAACTGGTGGAGGAGGAGCAGGTAGAGACAAATTGGGCCAGCCACGATGTTGGGAGACTGATGGGTGAAAAATATCCTGCTATCTGTCATTCTCAGGAACTCCAAGTTGCAATGAAACATGAGGGGGACATGGATACTAGGGACATGCTGGGGTTGGAAGGGAGGCCTTTATGGCCGAGGTTGGACTACCTCTTGTCCAATCCAATTGAAAAATATATCTTGCAAGAACGGGTTTAACTCTTTTGGATCTACATCAAAATGTATCGATAATCTTTGTCTTCTAGGCCCTCTATTCAAATTCCCTCTATCTTTGTTATTTCGGCCATTGCTTCCTCTGCTAAAGAAGATCATCATGTATGCAACGTTTATTATCAAATAACTTCTTAAACAAACCATAAATGATATCTCGTTAATATGAAACAAAGTTTGTCTCAACAATCACATCAAGACCATGCAATCCAATCCATAAAATTCATTTTATACTTGTCCATGAGCAGGGGGTGAATAAAGGTTCTGGAATATCTGAGGGGGTGGTATTGAATGAAAAAGTGATAAAATGAAAGGGAGTAAGAACATGATTACTGCTTAACAAATTATTGAACAATCGATTGTGTTACAATAACAAAAATCATATCATTTGTGATCTTNTAGTTTTTAATTGCTTTAATACAGAGTTTTCATTTAATTCTAATTTAATTTTAAGAACATGGTGTGCAAAGTGAATCTGAGATTGAGGAGATTCGTAGTGAGCGAAAAAGTGAGAAGATGACAGGGGATTTAATGGATAACGTTCATAAAATAAATTAAATAATCAATAATCATAAATTTGTATTAAAATCAATCCAAAGAGCACCAACTTTCATTGTTTCTCAATTGTATACCAAACTGCTTGTTGTTCCAATAATTAAATTTTCCATAATTCCTTAATTCATAACAGTCTGTAATCATAATTTATAAAAAAACCTTTCCATTCAACAATCTTCTTTAATAAAACATTGATACCTTTTTTATTTTTTTAAATAAAAAAAAATGCACAACAATATGCTCGACATCTATCCCTGATAATACATAATGCACCACGATAATAATCAACATCCACTGTTTACCAATCAACAATCAGGCCCAATTAAAATATACACGGGTCTTTTTTCAAACGTGAAAAAACTTCAAAATATGGCCAATTATACACAGTCTTCATCATATCAATCACAAAAACAATAGTCAACAAAAACATAAAACCCGAGCCTTATCTCTATGGATATAACTTCCTTATAAAACAATTGGTATTATGTGTGATGTTCCAATATCATATATGAAGTGAACATAACCAACTACACATAAAAATCATTTTTTAAACTTGCTAGAACCCTGATCGGGCTTACTAAAATTGACACAGGTGTTTCCATATGGAATAAAGATCACGTTGGTTAAAACACAGTGAGAGAAACCATAACGAATAGGAATACAATCCTCGACTATCTGCAACCGTTCATTTCCATTCTTTGTTGTTGAAACAATTTTATCATAGAATGATCAGATAGAGACTCGGCAAGAGAGCATGTGTTTTAAAGACCTCCATAACCATTTCACTGATACTCAATACTTGACAACCCGAGAAGGTGCCCGAGGTGAGAAAAGACAATGGATTCTAAATCAGGATTTGTCCAAAAAAAATGGGAAGCAAGAAGAGTTCACTGATCCCTAAACAACAATACAAAGAGTTGAAGGTCATCCGAGACTTATATCGACCATAGGCAGAAATACCTTTCGAAAAAGGAACAACAGTGAGCCACACAGTCTTACTTATTACTTCAAGTCCTAGATGAAACCAACGGTTAACACCCAAGGACAACAAAGACAGGAAGAGTAAAATATACCAGTGAACACCATGCATTTAACACTTGCAGAGGAGTGGCGAAGATTAATTTAACAGTGTTGGTTATAAAAAAACATAGATATATAACATCCCTTTCCAATCCTTAAGAGCCGAACAACTTGACAACAACACCAATGAAGAAACACTCGTCCCTTTGACAGAATGCTAAGATACAACTTGTATCAATCCACAACCATGTAGGCATGTATTAACGTTAGGGCCAACCAAGACTGAATCTTGGGATACTTCGGTGAAAAGACAATAAGAATGGGCCAAAGACCACGACTTGGGGTTTGAAGAAAGAACACAATAACTGTTGGAAATTCCTCTACAATTAGGTAAGGATTACCACCATGACCTTGAGGGAACAAGTTAACTTACAATAATACACATATCAAAACCCTCTATCATCAACGTAGAGCCATATTGTACCACTGTTCATTTATTATTCCACAAAGACCCATCATGATACTAAACTGACTGAGCAAACAACCAATGCGCAACTTAAAGTACCCATTCTTTTGCTTGCAATCCTAAATATTTTATAGTCATCACAGTCAACCATAACACACATCTACATAGTCAAAATTATCAAGAACACACAGAATCCAAGCATCGTTGAGCCATCATTTGGTTCATACAATAGAGAATACATCATGGATGGAGAGAAAAATAATCATACCTGTGGAAAAACTCTTAAATGGTGAGTTGGTTGAACCTTATTTCTTCCAAGAGTCTGAAAGTGCGGATATTCATAACCAACAAAGTGAAAAATGCAACAATGGAACAATGTTAGGGTGACAGGTGATAGAGAAAGTATGGAGTGACGTGTAGTAAATGCACACCACTTTCATGACCTGGCCCATTCATTTTGAAGTATGAGACATCCCAATAAACATTACATTCACCAACAATTAAACCATAGAACCAATGTGTATTCAATGCCAAAATATCGTCAAATATGAGACGATATCCATTGCATAGTGCACCACCCAATGTAATTTACACATTAACCCTTGCCATAACTCCATGCCATAATACATATTAAAAATGTTATATGTGCCTCCATTCAAATATCTTGAAATTCACATAGTCCACTAACCAACAGATAGCATAATAGTTAAGACTAACACTAATATCCCTTAATGTTTCCATTCAAACTTTCATATAGTCTTTTATTATAGCTCAAACATATCACTTCTTTCCCTTCGTTGCACTTTATGATCTTTTCATAGGTTTTTTTTCTTTTTTTTGATCATGCTACCATTATAATATTCTTTGTATACATGTGGTCAGGTAATCAACATAACCAATGTGTATTCAATGCTAAAATATCGTCAAATATGAGACGATATCCATTGCATAGTGCACCACCCAATGTAATTTACACGTTAACCCTTGCCATAACTCCATGCCATAATACATATTAAAAATGTTATATGCGCCTCCATTCAAATATCTTGAAATTCACATAGTCCACTAACCAACAGATAGCATAATAGTTAAGAATAACACTAATATCCCTTAATGTTTCCATTCGAACTTTCATATAGTCTTTTATTATAGCTCAAACATATCACTTCTTTCCCTTCATTGCACTTTATGATCTTTTCATAGGTTTTTTTTCTTTTTTTTGATCATGCTACCATTATAATATTCTTTGTATACATGTGGTCAGGTAATCAACATAAGAATTAATAATAAAGTTCTAACATAGCAGTTGTAACAACATCACCCTCATACCCATATAACTTGTTCATTGTCACAAGTGATTACCAAGAGTGTTCCACAATAATTCATTATCCACTTATTATCATGCCAATACGAAATTAATACTACATCGTAAAAAATGTAAGACTGTGTAGGAAACATAAAAAACAATAGAAAACATGTTTAATATGTCTATCCTTGCGCCTCTAGTATACAAAGGGGTCCCACCTGCTAGTATTATATTATTAGCATAGTTCAATAATAACGCTTTTAGCAATACTTTGCGGCGGAATTCATCGTTACGATTTTAATCGTCAAAAGAGGGTAAATCATCGATTATTGTGTGGAAGATTGCACCAAGATGTAAGTTTTTTAAGCAGGTTGTCAACGCAAATATTCCACCCACTCATATCCTAGCCCCTTCTCAATTTGGTCATGCGATGTTGGATTTCATCACCAACTAGTACGGTCATTGAGAGAAGGTTTTGTTTGCTTGTTGGTTCTTCTAGATTTTTAGCATGTGTTGTTTGTTTACTTAATAATTTTTCAATATTGAGACTGTAGAAGATAAAGGTTTTCGTAGATCATGTATGATGCAAGGGTTGCCTTCGGAAGGCTACGAACCCTTACCTCCTAATTCACTTGAAGACATTTACTGTGAAGAGGTAGAAAATTTCTCAGGCGCTAGGAACGTTCGTACTCCTTTGTTAGAAAATCTTGAAAGCACCTTGCTTATGATTGAGGATCCCATTCCTCATACTATCCCTGTGACAAAATATCCTATCGAACCACTCCTTGTTCGATTGGACTTGTTAGGTAATGTAATATAATAGGAAGTTCCTCATCTTACATTGAGGCCATACACCGAAACAAAGATGAAAGATACACACAATGATTATGATGAGTACACAACTCTTGTCCAGTTTGCTAGCATGGTAATTCCACAATAGACACCTGTTCGTTACATATGGAGGACTTGATTGGGACATGATCTTTACGAACATTTAAACTTTAGTCGATGACCTCTTGACCCTAATGACCCTCTTGTGTCTATTGTTGTTGAGGCAGGACTGTTCGCTCAAACTATTGATCATCCCATCGAGTAAGTGGTCAATCCTACTACTACGTCAGCAAAAATCCAACATAACGCTGGAATCGTAACACCTAATCATACACAAGGTATTTCAACTGTTACTCCCACCACTACACATTTTTACACTACAACTCCTTATGTCCCAAAAAATCCTGTTGGAACACCTATACATCAGACAATGCAGAACTCTGTCATACACACACAATCAACTATGGGATAAATCCCAACAAGGGGGCAACCATCATCTAGTGGGCATGTCCCTCTTGGGGGACAACCACCCTTGCACACACCCATTGGGGGAAAACCGCCTTTTATTGGTCAAACCACAGTTTTCACTCAACCTATGGAAGTGGGGAAACCCCCTTTTCCTGGAAACCCTTAACAATCCTGGGGAGCACCTCAAGGAGATACGTTTCATCAACCTTACCAAGGAGAACAATCACATCATAACACAAAAAGAGGAGTACCAAATCTTGTTCCTTTCGGATTATATTTTGGACTATCGTATCTAGGTGTTCCAAATCCCACCTGGGGTCTATTGAGGATTAAAATCGCAATGATGAATTCTGTTTGCAAAGGATTGCTAAAAACATTATTATTTAATTATGCTAATAATATAATACTAGTAGGTGGGACCCCCTTGTAAACTAGATGCGCAAGGATAGACATATGACACATATTTTGCTATTGTTATGATATTGATTACACGGTCTATCTTTTTGATGATGCATTCTGGCTTCATTTGGCGTGATAATAAGTATATAATGCATTATTGTGGAATGCTTTTGGTAATCACTTGTGACATTGAACAGGTTCTATGGGTATGAGGATGATGTTGTTTACAATTGTTATGTTATACCTTTGTTACTAATTCTTATGACTGATTATTAAGCCACATATATTCAAAGATAATTTAATGGTAGCATGATTAAAACAAAGAAGAAAAACTATGAAAAAAGTTCTAAAGTTCTAGCAAGAGGAGATAAACTATGTAAAAGGATTACATGCAAATTTTAAATAAAAGAGTTAATGGATACCAGTGTTAGTCCTAGCTATTATGTTATTTGTTGGGTTAATGGACTATGTGAATTTCATTAGATTCGAATGGAGGTGAATATAGAAAGGTTAATATGGATTATTGCATGTATTTATGGAAAGGGTTAATGTGTAAACTATCTTGGGCGGTGCACTATGCAATGGATATCGTCTCAGATCTCATGATGGTTTGGCATTGATTATGTATTGTTTATATGGCTTGATTATTGGTGAATGTTATGCTTATTGGGTTGTCTCGTACTTCGAATTGAATGGTGTCAGATGATGGAAGCGGCATGTAGGTGATGGAAGCGACGTTCATTTACTACACATCACTCCAAACCTTTCCTATCACTCGTCACCCTAGCATTGTTCAATTGTTGCAATTTCCCTCTGTTGGTTGTGAAGCTCCGCATTTTCAAGTATTTGGAAGGGAAAGATCAACCAACTCGCCATTTAAGTGTTTTTCCCATAGGTATGATTCTTTATCTCCATCCATTATGTATTCTTTGTTGTATGAACCAAATGGTGGCTCAGTGATGTTTTGATTCTGTGTGTTCTTAAGATTTTTGACTATGTGTGAATGTGGTGTTATGGATCTTTATGATGATTGTAAAACATTGACAATTATAATCAGAGAAATGGTCATTGTTAAGTTGTGCATTGGTTATTTCTTGGTCAGTGTAGTTTTTATGGTGAGACTCTATGGAGTAATAGTAACAGTGGCACGATAAGGATATGAGTTGATGGTTGAGGGTTTTATCTATCGTTATGTGTATCACTATCTATCAGCTTGTTTCTCTCCCAGTTTTTGTGGTAACCCTTACCTAGTTGCAGAGCAGCTGCCAACAGTTGACTTGCTCTCTTTTTCAAACCCCGAGTCGTGGTTGATGGCCCGTTCTTACTATATTTTCACTAAAGTGTCCCAATATCTAGACTTAGTTGGCCTCGAGCGTTAATGAAAACATGTGTGTCTATTGGATTGATACAACTTATATCTTGGCATTCTGTCAAAAGGACGGGTGTGTCCTCACTGTTGTTGTTGTCAAGTTGTTCTACTCTTCAGGTCTTGGAAATAAATTTTATATCTTTGAGTTTTTTTTTTAATAATCGCCACTGTTAAGTTAACCCTCATCCCTTCTCTGTAAGTATTAGAGGCTCCTATGTGCACTGGGTTATTTTATTCTTGTTGTCTATGTTCTCCTCGGGTGTTAACTATTGGTTCTATTGCCGAAACTTGGAGTAATAAACAAGGATTGTATGACTCACTATTGTGTATGTTAAAAAATATATTTTGGCCTATGGTTGATATATGTCTTGAAAGGCCGTCATATCTCTTTGTTTTTGTTTAAAAAGATAAACAGGCTCTTGTTTCCTCCCTGCATTTGATTTTGACGTAGACCAATTTGGACTCTGGATTGTCTCTTCTCTCCTCGAGCATGCTCTGGGGTTGTCAAGTATTGGTTATCAGTTAAATGGTTATGAATTTATTGGAAGACACATGCGCTCTCATTGAATCTTTGTCTGGTCCTTCTATGATAAAATTGTTTGAACAAATAAGAATGAAAATGATCGGGGACTATCTTCTTATTTAGTTATGGTTTTTCTCACTGTGTTTAATCCAGCGTGGTCTTGATTGCATCATAATACACCTGTGTGAATTTTACTAAGACCGATTATCGTT
Source organism: Picea sitchensis (assembly GCA_010110895.2). Classification (NCBI taxonomy): domain Eukaryota; kingdom Viridiplantae; phylum Streptophyta; class Pinopsida; order Pinales; family Pinaceae; genus Picea; species Picea sitchensis. The sequence continues at coordinate 48,419 of SNQJ01S0024826.1, read as the reverse complement.
CTGGCAAGGTAAAAAATGATGCATGTGTGTCCATCGAGTTTTGTTCACTCATTATGATTGATTATATTGGAAACATCATGCATACTATCAATTATTTAAAAAAGAAGTTATACCCATAGAGATCAGGCTCAGGGTTTATGTTGAGTTGACTGTTGTTTCAAGATTTTGTAGATTGATTGATTGAAGGCATGTGTATTATTGGGCATGCTTTTAAGTCTTCCCATGTTTTGAAAAGATACATGTATATTTTTAAATTGGGCCTGATTGTTGATTGGTGAACATTGATTGTTGATTACTTATCGTGGTGCATTATTGATTATCGGGGATAGATGTCGAGCATATTGTTGTGAATGTTTTGATTTTTTTTAGAAAAAAGAAGGGATCAACATTATAATAAACAATATTGTTCAATGAGAACAGTTTTTATAAGTTATAATTGCAGAGACCATTATAAATTAATGAATTTTGGGAAATTTAATTGTTTAAACAACAAGTAGTTTTGTATACAATTGAGGAACAATGAATGTTGGTTTTGGAAGTTGACACTTTTTGGATTAGTTTTGAACATAATTATGATTGTATGCTTTATATAATTTGTTTTATGAACAATAGCTATCAAATTCCCTACCATTTTTTCACTTTTTCACTCAATACAAATTCCCTCACAATCCTAGATTCATTTTCCAGGCCCAGTTCTTAAAATTAAATTAAAAATCTGTATTATAGTGATTAATAAATAACACAAAGATGGATCATAGCTGATATGACTTGGTTATTGTTGCACGGTCGATTGTTTAAAGAATTGTTGAGAAGTAATAATGTTGTTACTCCCTTTCATTTTATCACTTTTTCTCTCAATAAAACTCCCTCAGATATCCTAGAACCCTTATTCACCCTCTTCTCATTGACAATTATTAAATGAATTTTATGGATTGGATTGCATGGATTTGATGTGATTTCTGAGCCAAAATTTGTTTCATATAAAGAGATGTCATGTATAGTTTGTTTAAGAAGATAGTTGCTAATAAACGCTGCATAGATGGATAGTTTTTTCAACTGAGGAATCCATGGCCAAAATAACTGGGGTAGAGGGAATTGTAACAGAGGGCCTAGAAGGCCAATATTCTTGATACATTTTGATGCAGATCCTCAAGAGTTAAACCAGATCTTCCAAGCTGGATTTTTCAATTGGATTGGATAAGGGACAGTCCAACCTAGACCAGAGAGGCCTTCCTTCCAACCCCAACATGTCCTTGGTATCCCTGTGCCCCCTCATGTTTCATTGCAACCTGAAGTCCCGAAGAATGAGAGATGGAAGGAGATTGTTCACCGATTAGTCTCCCAACATCGTGGTTGGCCAAATCTATTTCTACCTGCTTCTCCTCCACCTTTTAACCCAAATGTCCATATTTCTCCTGCACGCTCACCTGTATAGTCATCCCATGCAAACAAAAGACTCAAAATCGAAGCCTAGGACATGCGTGACAAAGGACAAGTTGTTTCTCCCCCCTCCTCCCCCTAGAGTGATTAAGCCAAATCTATTTCATCCCACATGCACCTCAGAGATGACTGATCTCATGTCATTAGTGAGATCAAGATTAAAGGCTCCACACAGCCTAAGGCTAATTCAGGAAAATCAAAAGGAGATAGCAACAACAAAGATAAAAATGCTTCCCAAAGTGGTAAATACGGTTTTTGAGTATATTTTATTATTGTTTTATTAAGAATGGTGGACTATTGAATTTTTTGGACTACATACTATTTTTGGATATTCTGAATATTATATGTTTGGATATGGTTTGAAATATCATTGATATTTAATTTTCAAATTATGAAAATAATTATGGGAGCCACAATGAGGGATGTGTTTAATTTATTGTCTAGTTATGTTTATTTTTGTTAAAGAAATTAAAGGGAGTTACAAGGGGTCCCACCTACTAGTTATTATTTATTAAAAGACTCTTATTGTCACTATTATATTAATTCTTCCTCTAAACTAAAAGTTAGTTGACTTTTATTTAATTTAACAAAATGAAGTGGTTGAACAACTTCAACTAATTTGGAATGTATAAAATCCAAAGGAAGATGAAGAAAAAAATGGGAGAATAGAAGGAGAAAACATACTAAGGTTTTCTCTGGAGTTTTATTGAGATAGTTCAATTTTCATTCATTCTTCAATTAATTAAAAACCTAATTCTCTTTTATGACAGCAGGGTCCTATTGCAGACAACAATATTCAAAGTTGGATTACATCATCCAGACACTTGTTTTTAGAGGTGTTTATCTATCTTTGACATTCTGTGTAGACTTGTTTGTTTATGAATTAAATTTCATGACTAATAAATGATATTGTTCAGAGTCGAGTGGGAAATAATCTGTGGCAAACTTATCCATATTTTAAAGTTTATTTTTGACTTCCTGTCAGAGTCCTTTTGTATGTTTTTTATTGGGGATATCGAAGTTTGACTTTGGTCCAAACTCCCTCAGGGATTTTTGTAAAGAGAACGACTCTTTTGATTTCTTGGAATGAAATAAGCGATTGTTTTTTTGTCCCATCTGTGTTGATATGTGACTTGTCGAACCAAGTAAGGATGAACTAATAGCCATTGCACCCAAATTTGAGTGGGGTGGTAGAACCAAAGATGTTGTCAAACTAGTAATACCTCCCAACATTTAGAGCATGGCCTGCAATCAGCTGGAATGTTGGATATTTAGTGGATCCCCTATGATTTTGGTCTATAAACCAAGTGCATGACTTTGGTAACTATGAAAGAATCAATAAAAAGTTCCTTTTAACTCAATATGGCCTACTTTAACCATTGAGTAACAACTGCATATGTTTAATTAATGAATGAGGATAACATATATATAACAATTGTAAAGCAAAATGTCGGCTAGTTAGGTTGGGAGATTATATGCGTGGGACATGATAAAAAATGTGTGATTTTAATCCCTAAAAAGTGGCACATTACTCCTTAACTAGGGCATATTAAATTATTATTGTTATTTTATTTATGTCGGCTTGGGTCCATTATTTATAATTGTACCTCCTAGTCTCCTATATATACCAAGGAGACCTTTTCATTTGGAATAATCTTGTATTTGTAAATTTATGTGGTGTATAAGGAGGTTGCCCCCTAGAAGAGGCTTACTATCTAAAATTATCTCTTTTTCAAGGGTTTGAGTACTTATTCTAAGGATTTTTATTCTATTTTGATATTTTTTTTTGAACATTTGGTGTCAGAGCTCAAGGTCTTTGGGTTTCAATCCTACATCTAAGACACCTTGGAATTTTTAATATAGCATTTTTTCGATGATTTTGCAGAAGGAACTACTTGGCAGATATTTAGCAAATGGATTAATGTACTTGGAGTTCAAATTTTGTCTCTTGAGGGCTTATACTTTTGGATATATAGCTTGTGTAAGATAGAGTTATGGAATCATCATGAATTTAGTCAGCACAAAATTTTTTCTATAAATTTTTTTATGTGACGTTTCAGACCCTGAAACGAAAAGTATATTCACAGAAATTATCAAGGTAGTTGTGATAAAAATTTCATCTTCTGGGTCATCCTACTTTTGTAGATACACCTTATGTAATATAGGGTAGATAACTAGTCATATTAACTAGTCTCAAACATGTGCTCCAAGTAAAACAATGATATCTTCTTCACTAAGTATCCAAAGTAAGTGAGGCTAGTTGAATTGGATAGTGGAAACTATGTAGTATTTTTGGTGCAAGTTTCAAAATCAAATATCAGATATTATGCTCTTGGCATGCTTTAAAAGTACGCTCTCCTAGAAGGGAAAAAAAATTAAAAAGGTGTGGGTAAGTTACCATAAATTCCACTTCGCACATCCAATTTTGATCGGACATGTGGCATTGTAGAGAAGACATATTAGAGAACTAAAGAACGAAAGTTTCAGACCTAGAAGGGCAGAAATTTTGGAGATATAGTAGAAGAAATATTGTCTAACAGAACCACATCGAAATCAAGGTTTAAAAGTGATACTTGGACAACATGCCACCAAAAAAGGGAACTTGTACATTAAATAATCCTTCATACAATCATACTTACTCTTTATGAAGGTGAAGAAATGCACAGACACATAAATTATTTACAAAAGAAGACAGTAACAAAATATGAACTACAAGGTATGATGGATTCAACTGAAGCTAAGTTGGAGGCAATAATGGGTACCAAGATGGATGATTTAAAAAGGGAGATCATGGAAGGATTGAAAATTTTCCTAATAGAGAGTCCAACTAAAAGTGAAAATGTATCCCATGAAATTCATGATGAGAACACAAGGAAGATGAATCAAGACTGAAGAAACTCCAAATTTGGATTGAAGACTAACCACTTTCCTAAGATCGATATGAGGAAGTTTGATGGCAAGGATTCAATCACGTGGATATTTCAGATCGAGCAGTTCTTTGATCTACATGATATGCCACACACACAAAAGTTACAAATTTATTCTTTATATTTAGAACCAAATCAATTTGTGTGGTATCGATGGCTTTTTTCTCGCAAATCACATGTCAATTGGACAATTTTCATGGAATAAATGATAACACACTACGAGGATACAAGGGGCAATACCTTTTTTAGCCAATTGATAAATCTCAAGAATAAGGGTAATTGTGAATCACATTGAGAAATTCGAAAGATTGAATATACAGATAACATATATTCCATATTAGCACCTTATTGATGTATTTGTAGGAACTTTAAAGGGTAACATTAAACATAAGTTTCTTCTTTGGGAACTCAAATCATTGGAGAATGCGTTAAGGGTGGCGATAAATGTTGAAAGTAAAAATATGGATATGGCTACTAGAAGGACCACTCCTAACATCTATCGAGAGAATATTGTTCCTTCTTCTAAAACACCTCAACCTACAAGGTTGAAACCTCAACAAATGGAGGAAATAAAAGTAAAAGGTTTATGATTTAATTGTGACAACAAGTACATTAAGGGACATAAGGGTGGTGAGAATAAATTATTCTACATAGATTGTGAAGAGGAAGAAGAAGAAGAAGAAAAAGAACCATGTCAAGATAAAAACGTAGAAGAGATTTCTTCTAAAGAGTTGACTCCCACAATATCATGTAATGCATTGGCTACAATTAGCACTCCTCAAGACCTCAAGATCGAAGGATATATAAAAAATAAAAGGTAATAGTCCTAATTGATTCTGGTAGTACTCATAATTTCATTCACTATAAATTATCCAAATTTCTCAATTTCTTTATATATCCAGCACCAGAGTTTCAAGTAATGATTGAAAATGGAGGAACTATCAATTCCTAAAGAAAATGTCATAATATAAATCATAATATGGGAGAATATGTAATGATTAGACCAATGATTTCTATACCCATGGGTGGTGTTGATGTTGTACTAGGATTCCAATGGTTACAATCATTGAGAAAAATGGCTTTTAATTTTCAAAGACTTTTCATGAAATTTTCATTGGAAGGAAAGGAAATTGAGTTAAGGGGTATCATAGGGAAACCCAGTAAGGTGATAAGCTTTAATGGCATGACAAAATTATTGAAAAAGGGGCATCAGGGTGTAATTTTACAACTATGATAACTAGATGTTCAAACATCTAAGCCATATATTCCCTTAGATCTCCAAAGGATCATTGCTAAGAATTACAAATCATTTGAATATATTCCCATAGGTCTTCCACTAACTCAAAATCATGATCATGCTATTCATCTAATTCATGGGAGTGTTCCTCCTAACATCAGTCCTTACAGATACCCTTATGCCGAGAATAGTGAAATTGAAGGTCACATCGAGCAGTAGAAGGTCACATTGAGCATCAACAAGAAGTTATCCAACTTTTAAAGGAAAACCTTACCATGGCACAAAATCTCATGAAATAAAAAGTAAATCAACATCGTAGTGAAAGAAGTTTTCAAGTAAGGGTTTGGGCATTTTTAATTCTACAACCATACAAATAGATTTCCCTCAAGAAAGATAAGAAGGATAATAAATTATCACCAAAGTACTATGTCTCGTATAAGGTGTTTCAAAATATTGATACTATGGATTACAAATTGGATTTTCCTGCATCTTCGCAAGTACACCTAGTTTTCCATGTTTCATGCTTAAAGAGGGTTATATGAGACAATATTCCAGTTCAATATATATTTCCAGAACTTGACGAGGAAGGAAAAATCATATTGGAGCCTGAAGCTATCACTCACACAAGAATTCGCCAGCTGAAAAATAGATCCATTTCAAAGTATCTCATTAAGTGGAGGAAACTACCTATTGAAGATTTCACTTGGGAAGATGAGTCTTTTATACAGAAACATCCACAATTACTCAAGTGTTGTAGAAAACAGTTGTCTGAAGGGGAGCGGCATGTTAAGACCTAAATAGTGGTACATTACCCTTTAATTGGGGCATATTATATTAGTATTGTTATTTTATGTATGTCAGCTTGGGTCCATTAGTTGTAATTGTACCTCATAGTCTCCTATATATACCAAGGAGACATTTTCATTTGGAATCATCTTGTATTTGTAAATTTATGTGGTGTATAAGGAGGTTTCCCCCTCGAAGAGGCTTATTATATGAAATTATCTTTTTGTCAAGGCATTGAGTACTTATTATGAGGTTTTTTTATGTTATTTTGATATTTGGTTCTTAAAATGTTTGTCCTATAGACTTATCATCCTTTCTCTCAAATGCCATTTTTCCTTCCAAGAGATATCAACAATGGGGTCTCAAGCCATCAGACGAGAACTAGTGAAGGTATAAAATATTAGTCATAATGAAGGATAGAGGAGGCATATATTGAAATAATTGACAATATTTCCTAATAATCATTCAAAATCATACCTAGGTGCATTTGTATCCCACAAAATCCACATGTGTATAAAACCGTAGGTTTTTTCCACTAAGATACCTCATTCAAGTGCAGTAGGGGACTCTTGGCCTCAAAAAGTGGTGACAGGATGGGTAACATTACAAAATATGGATTCCTCAATAAGGAACATGCAAAACAACTGGACCTTAGCTCTTGTCCCTTCATGGGTATCTCTCTGCCTTACAGTGTAGGAACACTTGAATTCGAGGATTTCAAGCTCCCTAAATAGTCAACCACTGTGTTTTTAAATAAATAAATGAGATAACTATGAGTTTTTTCGATACCTACACTCAAAATACTAACTTATACTAAAATATTGTTTTGTAACCTTTTGTGGAGGATTTTAGTGACTTCTTAGAGTTGAGTTTTAATTTGTTTTTGATATTGGGATCATGGACCAACCTCATTGGTTAAGGGTTTGAAACAACGTCTTTGTACAACACATAAGTGTCATATTATTCTCCTAGATCACTTATGAGCTCAAGGAGAAGAACATACTAAGACTGAAATGAAAATTTTAGACACTTGTAGATGTGTGGAAGTATTGTGTGTGAAATATGTGAATGGGAGCAAAAAAAAATGGATATTTTTGAAACATATGGACATTGTGGGGTCCTTTACTTTTTAATTTAACCACTAAATTTGTGCTATCCTTGTGAAAGTGGAAAACTGAGGCCTAGTTTCTAATAGATGTGGACATGTGGGGTCCTTTCAAATCCTTCCAACTTCCTAAGTGTTTGCTGGAAAAAAATTAAACTATCCTAGATCGTGTGATGATGTGGAAATTTGGGGTCCTTACAACATTTTTATCTCTTATATTTCAAAGAAAATAACGAGGTTCCCAAATGTCATTTTCCTCACCTAATTACTGGTTTGATTTTTGAAAAACAAGGATGTAAACACAAAGAAAATATGTGCACATGTATGAGGTTCTTTTTTGTTACTTTGAGTTATTTACTTTGTTGTTTGATGTTACAAATATGGAAGAATGAATTATACAACACTTTATAGTTCACCAAAGTCACTTGAGGTGATGTGATGTGAAGATGTTGATTTTTCTATATGAGATAACATTGTTACAATGATGAGTGTTCCATATATAGAGAACACATGGTGTCAATCCATGAAAGGATGCTTCAGTTGGATAATCAATAACTATTTATTATTATTATTATTATTATTATTATTTTTTATTTTTATTTTATGCTGGCGGAATCGGCAACTGGGCCGGTCTCGTACTCGCGTGACACGGGGTCGATTCCGACCGCTACCACTATAACCTCCAGGTGCCATACATATGCCCCTTCCGCAGGCACGGGTAAGTCGGGGGGATTTGAACTTGAAACCTCATCATACATAACACGCTATATCACGGCACTTGCCAATTGAGCTGCCCCCCGGGGGCTCTATTTATTATTATTATTATTACTTATTATAGATATTATTTAATAATTATTAATTATGTTATTAATTATTAATCTAGGATAATGTCTTCTCGATGTTGTCAGAACATAAACACTCCCTCTCAATGAGAGATACATTCTTCATCATGCCAATATTGTCTCTAAATTATATAAACTTCATCCTAGAATCATGACACATGTCTATCAATCCTTGGATATGTCTCTCTCCCACCTGAACTGAGGGGAAAATCCCCCTGTGATTCTCCCTCTAAGCCAACTGACTCTCTCTAAGAATAGGCTCACTCTGGGTCCTCATGTGATAACATCTAGGATATGGAGTCTTCATCATTCCTAGTCAAATAAACATGACTAAGGAGGAAGACTACACATGGTCCATTCACCATAGGTACACCCTTGTGAGTGAGCGTCAAACTGATGCTATTTGACACATGGAAAGCACCTCAAGCACCTCGATTCCATATCACTCTTTGTCATGATGAAAGAAAGACTATGCATGAGCCCAATTACCACGAGTACACCCTTTTGATGAATGTATCCTATCTCCCTTGGTCTGCAACCCAATCTAGGAGAAGGTTCAACTGATGCTTAATTGGGGCATTGTAGCAAAAGGTATGTCACACATGGAAATCCCATGTGGACTTCTCTAGGATACTTCCTCTAAAAACACTAGGGTCAACTCCCCATAGCCTGTGACTTCAAGGTCAACTCCCTTTACGTGTCCTCATGTGCTCTCCATAAGGGACATGTCCTTGTGTGCTCTCATTAAGGGATGTTGGGATATAAGTCCAAACCCACTTATCCCTCTCAAATAAGTGTCACAGATAAACTCAACTCAATCACAGAGGAGTATGACCTGGATAATGTCTCAGGAAGCTAAAAACATTAACACTCCCTCTTAGCAAAGGAGGAATTATCTGCCATGCTAGGTATGTCACATAAGTACTCAAACTTCATCCTGGTAAGGGGTTTGGTAAGAACATCAATAACCTTCTCATATGTAGGAAGGTACTTCACTAGTATTGCCTTCCTCTCCACCATGTTTTGGATGTAATGGTACTTGATCTCAATGTGTTTCGATTTGTCTTGAAACAATGGGTTTTCTTAGAGATTCACACAACTCTAGTGGAATCCATCACATGTCCAAATAAATATTCAAGGATCTTGAAAAGCCACAGTACTTCATGGACTACTACACTCAATGCAATGTACTCTACCTCTGTGGTGCTCAAATCCACAAAATTTTGTTTCCTGCTACTCCAAGAAAGCATGGAAGATCCCAAAGTGAAGCAACACCCGAAGGTGCTCTTCCTGTCCACTACACTCCTTTCCCAATTAGAGTCAGTATATCCCTACAATCTCATGTCAATACTGGAAGTATATCTCAGACCATGTCCAATTGTGCCTCATAGGTATATCAACAAATGCTTCACAACAATCCAGTGTGTCTGTCTCGACTGACTCATAAAATAGCTAAGTTCACTCAATAAATAGAAAATATATAATCCGTTGTTAACCAAATACATCAATGATCGAATAAGTTATTTGTACAAGGTAATATCAATCTCGTTAGAATCGGAAGAAGACACACTTATTTTCTTCAGATTCGTCACCATTGGTGTATCCATGGGATTATAGTTCAACATCCCAAACTTCTTCAATATATCAACTCTTTACTTCCCCTGACTCAAGAAGATATCATCACTTATATGCCACACCTCTAGTCCCAAGAAATAGTGCATCATCACAAGGTCCTTCATCTCAAACTCAAATGACAAAGCATACTTGCATTCAACAATAAGGCTCTTTGTATTGGTGAGGAATAAATCATTAATGTAGAGGCCTAAAATCAAGAGACTCACCATTAACAGTCTTTTAGTATAGGATGGCATAAAAAACACTTATTTTGAAGCTCAAACTCATCAGGTTTCCATCAATACTTGCATACGAAGCTCGAGGTCCCTGCTTGAGTCCATACAAGGCCTTCTTCAACCTACACACATGCAACTCCTTCTCATGTATCATGAAATCTTATGACTGCTTGATGTATACCTCTTCCTCAATCTCTCCATTGAGAAAGATTTTCTTCATATCCATCTAATGTAGTCTCCAACCCATGGTTGCTTCAAGGGAAATAATCATTCGGATAGAAGTGTATCTAGCTATAAGAGAAAATGTATTATCATAATATATCCCCTCCACTTGAGAGAATAATCTAGCAACAAATATCATTTTGTGCTTCTTGATGATCCTGTTAGTTGTGTGTTTGATCTTATATATCCACTTGTAAGTCACTACAGACTTCCCCTCAGGTCTCGGAACAATATCCTACACATCATTATTCATGATGGATTGATACTCCTCCATCATGGCATCTCTCCATATTAGATGAATAGATACCTCATAATAAGAAGGCTCAAAATCAATGATGTGGCTCATAGTTGCGGCATATCATGAATATCTGTGAGGTCTCTTTATCTCTTGGAAGGTACCACTAGGAGCTTCATGTCCTTCTGCCTCCTACAGAGTCTGACGAGCCCATGTAAGTATTTTCCAATCTACTACAATATCTCTAGGAGCATCAACTGGAGCTATAGGATCAACGGGATCAACTTTATCAATAGGCTCAAGTGTCTCCCTTTGAACTGTTTGAGGGTGAGGGGGAGAAGGCACCATATCTTCCTATCTCTCACTATTAGTATCCATGTGAGATCCTCAATATCTTCTTAAGGATACCTCCTCCTAAAAGGTAACATCTCTACTCACCTCAATCTATCTTTGACCAGGGATGTAGATCCAATTTTCCTTCGAAGAGTCACTGTACCCCACAATTGTACCCTTTTTTCCTGAAGGGTTTAGCTTGGTCCTTTTCTCCTTGGGTACATGAATGTATATTGTACACCCAAATATCCCGAAGTTTCCAACCTTAAGCTTCAATCCGGTGAAGTATTCCTTGGGAGTCATGTTCCTCAAAGTATTATGAGGAATTTTGTTCTAAGCATACACTATTGTCATGGATGCCTCTACCCACAGAAACATAGGTAAATGTTGATGATGAATCATCACCTTGGCTGCCTCAAAAATAAATATTTTCTTCCTCTCTATGACCCCATTATGTTGAGGGTTGCAAGGAATGGTGTACTCCATCATTATCCCTACCTCAAACATATCTAGGACACATTGAGGTTCCCTCATGGAACAAATGTCCCCCAAGACATATCGAGGTTTTCTCATGAAACCAATGTCTTGGTTCATTTTTCACACCATCTGAGTCACATCAGAATGAAGTCCACATTCCCTCCTACTAGTCCATAAAGTACTCTCCTGGGAGAATGTTTCATAATGTTGGCTTAAAAATCAACACTCCCTCTTAATGAGGGAGAAATTTTAGGCCACACCAAGCTTGTCACAAAAGTACAAACTTTGGCATTCAAGCCCTGTCTTGCTATGATGACATGTTTTTTTTTCTATATGAGATAATATTGTTACAATTATGAGTGTTCCATATATAAAGAACAAATGGTGTCCATAGGATACCTCACTTTAGAATATTCCTCAACATCAATTATTGCATCATAGTTGTATATTTCATCCAACTAGGGCTTGGTGTCTTGTCTATTTTGAAGTTGTTTCATTCCATTTATAATTTAGAAAGAATTGATCATTTAATGTGTTATTCTTGGATTGCATTATATCTCTCTTTCATTTCATTCTTGTTTGTTTTAGAATTGTTATATTTTTCCTATCATAACTTGTATTTTCGTTGAAGTAATCATATTTTATTGCAATTTGTATGACAACCATAGATTTTCTTTTGATTTGTAGTGTTTCTGGGAATTTATTAAATAGTTTTACTTGATCGTCATTACTTGTAGACTTGAACACTTAACACACAAATTTGGTATTGCTTTACTTAACCACATTATGCTTACTTTGAGCCTTGATCTAATTGGTGTTCTAATTGACTAACCAATATAGTAGGTTGTATATTTTATTCATTCTTGCTATATGATTCCTTGAGGTTGCTATGGAAGCCTCCCTTGTGTTGGATTTAAATCCTTCACTAAAACGAGGGAAGTAATTTCTAAGATGAAAATGGAAAGTATTCTCATATGTCACACTTGTATTTCATCTTGTTAAGGCTTTTCACAAGTACTTTATTGGGTGATAACAAGCCCTAGAATTTTTCTAACACCTCAATAGGTTGGGTGTGGTGGTTTAAGGCTTCATGTTTGGCCCTGAATGCATAGAATCTGTGTACTTCAACTAAGGCATGGTTAACTCTCAACCATATCAAGGCCTTAAGACCCATACAAAATTATAAAAACCTTGGGAGGCCACTAACATCCATTCTTAGAGGGAAAGTGGTCTGGATGGATGTTGGTGGCCTCCTACCTATTCCAACTGCTTCATTTTGTTAGTTTTCTAGTTTGGCAGTTTTTCTTCCTAGTTTTCAGGTACCTGACTTGTGGGGCCCTTTTGAGGCCCTAAACAACGTTTTTAGGGCTCGCCACAATCAGAAATGACCTTTGATAGATAACAACAAAATGTGTAGTCCTTGTATAGACCTCTCCAAAGGGATATCACATGCCTAAAACAAAGATCATATGCAAAAGTTACAACCCCGGGAAGTTGATGTACTAACTTACCCAAATGGGGCCCACATGAATTTTGGCGCTTCATCTCCTAGGGTTAGGTTTTTGGATGTCTAGGGTTTTTCACATTCCTATTTATTGTAAAAAAGGCTTCAAAGCCTCATTGTAATCATCTTATTGCAAATGAGCACAATCATCACAGCTCTTCTTAGAGATAAGCCACCACCATTCCAACAAGATTGTTTTTTGCTGCATTTTATAGTTTCAACTTATTTCCTTATTGAATAGAAAACCAGTTTTACTGTATCTCAGTTATTATGTGTTAATCATATTTAAATAATCTGTATTCATTTCATTCTTCTCATAAAATCTATATTAGTGGTATCATAGTGTTCTGGTCCTTGTTTTCTTAATGCATGTCCCCAACAAGGTTAGGGTACAAATAATTGGGTCTCAAGATTGTTTCTCTTGAATAAAAATTCTCTCACATGCCCAAAAGTCCTCTCATGGTAGGAGAAAATAAATATGACGGGACAAGAGATCCTTTCAAAATTTTTCTTAAGGAATCCATCATGCAACATAGGGAGAAGATGATGGATAGTTTTGCACAAATCTTTCGGAGGCTACGAACAGACGATGCATCTTCCTAGAGAGGAGGCACCTCCCCCTTCAAGGTACAAATCAACTTAGATATTCATACATTTGATGGTCAGATAGATGCAGATGTTGTAGACAAGTGGTTGAATCTACTAGAAGGGTATTTTTATGTCCATAACTTTTCAAATAGAGGAAAAATTACTTTTTCTCTCCTCAAATCCGTTCTTCATGTCAAAGATTGGTGAGAAAATTTCTGTGAGAAAAATGAAACAAAGGAACCCTCATTATTTACAGTCGCAACCACCTAGGAATCCTTCAGGATGATATTAAAGAATAATATTACCCTGTCATAAGTTATGATGAATTTTATACCAAATGGACCACACTATGACAAGAAAGAGACCAAACAGTGCCATATTTCACCAATATCTTTGATACCCTATGCACCAAGTTGGGTATCAAATATTCAGAGTGATATATGGTGCTCAAGTATCATATTGCTCTGCATTGATACATCCAAACTGAAATGGAATTTCTGTACATTTCGTCCTTAGGCGCGATCTATCAAGATGTCCTCAAAATTGCGCAGAAGCTCGAACAATATACGCGACAATTTGGGCCTGGGAACCCCTCACAACAAAATCTAGGAAAGGGCGGCCCCAAACTACAGAACAAAGGGTAGAGAAAAGATGGATAGTATCAGGGAAACCATTCAAAGGCACAATCAACTAAGGACACTGAAAAGACAAAAAAGGATATCTGGAAGTGGTACAAATTCCATAAGAGCCCTTGGCATAACACTGTTGATTGCCGCTCAAAGCAATCATTGGTGTCCAAAGTGAAAGTATTTGAATCAGATGTCGATTCTAACTTTGATTCAAAACCAGAAAGGGGAAGATGGTTCATTGATGCAAAACCCAATTCTATCGTTTCTACCACCAAGCTCCGGCCTGGTGAGCCAGATAAGACAGAAGAAGGTGAGCGCCTATTCCATTCGTAGATGTGGGTAAAAGACACCCCACTACACTTCATCGTTGATAGCGATATCCAGACGAATCTCATCTCAATAGAGGTTTTCAAGCAGTTGGACATGTAGAAAACGCCACACCCGCATCCCTACACCATTGGATGACTCCACCAAGGAAGCAGTCTCTACGTCAGCCAACAGTGTCGAATATCATATGACATCAAGCCCTTCAAAGATGAGGTATTGTGTGATGTTTCTCCTCTCAAAGTTTGTAATGTTATTTTGTAATGGAAACATCATGTTATATATGAGTCTAGGCCTCGTAGTGTTATTATTGCTTTGAACATGAAATTCTACAGGATACCCGAGGCAGTCCCTCCTAGTGATATTTCTTTAATCTCTGCCAAGCAATGAAGGAAGATCATTTGTCAGACTGAGAAAATTATCTTCTTCATGATTCACTCTCAGAGTAATATAAATATCACAACCACATCCAGGGCCTCCATGACCAATCTCTCCACAAAATAGAAGCAAGTGGATAAGGTCAAACATTCCATCGATCTGACCCCAGGCACATCACTATCCAATGGGTCTGTCTATCAACACTCTCTGTTAGAAAATGAGGAGATAAAGAGGCATATCCAAGAACTTCTCCACAAGGGGTGCATTCGTCCCAAAGCATCACCTTGTGGGAGCCCAACCGTACTAGTGCACAATAAAGATAGGACCTGGTGACTCTGCATTAATTACCGAGCCCTGAATAAAATCACAGTCCAAAACCGATACTCGATTCCCTGAATCAATGACCTCCTTGATCAAATCATGGGGTCCAAATACTTCAGCAAGATTGATCTGAAGTCTGGCTACCACCAGGTCCCAATAGAACATACATATGTATGGAAAATTTCCTTCAGGTCAAAAAAAGGTCTTTTTGAATGGTTGGTCATGCCCTTTGGTTTGACGAATGCTCCAACAAATTTTATGAGGATGATGGACGATATCCTCTGACCTTTCAACAATAATTTTGTAGTGGTGTATCTGAATGACATCCTCATATACAACAAGACTTGGCCAGAACACTTGTAGCATATTCATCAGGTTCTGCACACTCTGCGACAACACAAACTATATGCAATCTTGAAAAAAATCCCCTTCGACGTGGACATGGTCCACTACTTAGGCTACATCATTGATCAACATGGTGTGCATGTGGATCTAGTCAAGATCGAGGTCATATGTGACTGGCCAGCCCAAACCACACTCACTGTGCTTTAGATCTTCTTGGGCCTCACCAATTTCTATCGCAGTTTCATGTTGGGATTCTCTCATATCGCATGGGCCCTCAGCCAAGTAACCAAGGGTGGTGGTAAGGAAAAAATTGTGTGGGGAATGTCCCAACAACAAGCCTTCGATGACTTGAAGAAACGTTTGTGCTCATCCCTGGTACTTCATTACCGGACCTGCAACATCCATTTGAGATCGATACAAATGCTTTATACTATGTTGTGGGCGCCGTTCTCAGTCAACACAACCACCCCGTGGCGTATCATAGTGAGACACTATAAGATGTTGTTTGTAAGTACCCTACTTATGACAAATAAAGGTACTCCATTGTGCATGTCTGTCGCTAGTGGAGACATTACATTGTGGGGAACAAGATAGTCATCCACAGTGATCACAAGACACTACAGTTCATGCAGACCTAAGGAAAATTGTAGAATGATCGCCATTAGAAGTGGTCCACATACTTACAGTAGTTCCACCTCAAAATCAAGTATAAAAGAGGAACTATCAATTGAGTTTTTGACTGCCTCAACCCACCTCCAATTGTGACACTCACCACGGTGCTAGACTCTTGTGGCCATGAGACATCTGGATGGCCCCAACTCTATGAGACATACCCTGACTTCTCCACCACCTACCAAATGTTGGGAGAAAACTTAGTGGTTGGTAATTTCCATCTTCAGGATGGTTTGTTGTGTCGTCTGGGCCATCTATGCATTCCATCAAGTGAGCACATCGAAAAGACAGTGGCAGTGCTACAGAAACATTTTTATCAGTCGAATGTTCGATGGGATGTCGGCAAGTATATCAAGTTCTACACTGCCTACACTATTGCCAAACTGAACACTAAGAAACAGGTCATGTACACCCCTCTTCCTACACCTGACAAGCTGTGGGAAGACATCTCAATACACTACATGTCGGGCCTCCAATACACCAAGAGGAGAAATGAATGTGTCTTTTTGTTTGTTGATCACTTTTCCAAGATGACGATTATGGCCACCTCCAAGAAGAACATCACTGTAAAGGCTAGTGCCAAGCTCTTCTTTGAACGTGTTGGGGTACACTTTGGGATCCCACAAACCATTGTCTCAGATCAAGAAAGTCGGTTCCTCAGCACATTCTGGTCAAGCCTCTAGTCACTTCTAGATAGCAAGCTCACCAAATCCACTGCCTTCCACCCCTAGACAGATGGTCAAATTGAGGTCATCAATTAGATGATCATACATATCCTACACATGTCCAATTCTAAGCACCCCCACACATGGGATGAGAGTCTTCCCTATGTCTAGCATAGAAACAATCGAGCCCTACATAGCTCAACTGGCCATAACCCCTTTTAGGTGGGGTTGGAATTCCAGCCATTGGATCCCATGGATGTTGCACTACCCCTGGCTACCACCTCAACCGACTCATCCCCTGCTCCACTAGAAGTTGACAAAGACACCTGGTTCATTGAGCAGATCTAGCACATCCATCAACAGGTTCATGATATTTTACAGAAGTCCAATTCCAAGTACAAGCAATGCCATGATCAACAAAATCTTCTCCCACTCTGGTATGGGCCATACACCATCACCAAAGCTATGGGTGACAATTCTTTTGTGCTGAACATACCCCCTTTCCTTGGCCTACACCAAGTCTTCAACGTGGCTCTCCTTCGGTTATATTTCCCACCATTATTGGACACCTTAGAGATATAAGAGAAGTTGACACCAACAGATATAAACCCTGACTACATGCAATAGGAATCCAGAGATCATATTGTGGACACACATATCAAGGGCACCCGACAACAAAGGATCTAGCTTTATCGAGTTGTCAAAGCAGGGCATCGCCTGCACCAGGGCAAGTGGCTCATCCGGGGCCAAATTCAACATAAATTTCTTCATATAATGGGGGAAATCAATGAAACATAGACCATTTCTTCCTAAGGGGGTAATATTGATCCATATGGATGTCGGTGGCCTCCCACCCATTCCAACTGGTTCATTTTGGTAGTTTTTGTTCCTAGTTTTTGGGTGCCTGACTTGCGGGGCCATTTTGAGGCCCTAAACATCATTTTTTAGGGATCTCCACAGTCATAAATGACCTCAGATAGAACTTCCCAATGGGATATCGTGCACCTAAAACGGATATCGTATGCAAAAGTTACAACCTTTGGAATTTGATGTACTAACTTACCCAAACGGGGCCCACATGCCTTTTGGCGCTTCATCTCCTAGGGTTGGGTTTTTGGATGTCTACGTATTTTGACATTCCTTTTTATTGTAAAAATTCCTTCAGAGCCTCATTGTAATCATCTTGTTGTGAATGAGCATAGTCATCACATCTCTTCTCAGAGATAAGCCGCCACCATTTTAGCAAGCTTGTTTTCCACTGCATTTTACAGTTTCAACTTATTTTCTTATTGAATAGAAAAACAATTTTACTTTATCTCTATTATTCTTTGTTAAGCATCTTTTAATAATATGTATTCATTTCATTTTGCTCATAAAATCAAGATCCGAAAGGATACCCTATAGATGTCATGTGTGGTGCTTTGAGCATTGTTCATTTATTTGGATGCCTCAAAGATATCTTTAGGAATTAAGGCATGCCCTTATTCTCTAGATCATTTCTATCACCCTAGGACACATACTTTCTAGTCAAAACAACGTTGTGGGACATCCCCAATCACAAACCAAGGATACCCATAAGAGGCCATATGTGGTTTCTTAGGGCATACTTCTTGGCCCTAGATGTATATAATCTTACTTCAGGTTCTAAAGTTCTTGTCTCTTTCCTTGATGACATCTACGACCCCAAGAACCATTTTTTTGGTGACAATATTGACCCCAAATGCCTAAAATATTTATTTAGGGTCCAAGGATAGGGTTTCCTCCCTTAACCATGTTAAGGCACCATGACCAAAATATAGTGCTAAACAAATTCTAGTAGATCCCATGTCTTGTCTTCAAGTCCAAACATCCCATACAAAGGTCCTATGTGTTGGTTCAAGTCCTCATTCATGTCCCTTTGGCCTTGGAATCTACCTTGAAGGCTTGATTCCTTAATTTCCTCCACCAACCATGGCCAGGGAATTGAGACTCATACCTAGATATAAAAACGTTCTAATTGTTCCCATATCCCTACCTATGTAGGTACCCCATATTACCCATATTATCCTCCCTAGGTGTATTACAATTTGAGTGGAAAATTCTTCTTAGGTTTCCTTGGGGAAGACTGGTGCCTTGGAGGGGGAGTTTTGTAGGTAGGATTTCCTAGTGTGTGAGGCTGGGAGGGTTCCTATAGACTATAGTATTGTAGATGCATTTCTTGGAGCCACAACCATAATTATTCCTATTTGTTTTATGTTGAAGACTTAAAAGGGAATTAGTGCTGATTTTTCAATAAGCTAGGTTAAGCATGTAGTTCATTCCATTTTTTCATTTTTCTTAAGCATAAACAATAATGTTGGAACAACCAATATCACAAGAAGAAACACCATGCACAAGAACACAAGAAGTATCCAGGGAAACCCTTCTCAAAAAGGGAAGAGAACCCAAACAAATACTTTTCTATATTATTCAAGAGAAATACCTTCACCACCAATAAGACCTACCACACAAGAGGGTGCTTAAACCCTAGAAGATTAGCACCCTAGAGAGGTTTGCACTTTTCCCAATAAGGTGTACTTGCTGAAATTTCCAAACTCACACAAAAGATATGATTCCTCAGTGGGGAATTTACCTTTACTTATACTAAACTGAATCTGTCAACAGAAGTGTCTATTGGCACAATAGGGCCGACCTCACTAGCTTACAATATAATTAATATTAACCAGATTAATTATATTTTACATTAATTATTAATCACATTAAGGTGGGGCTGACCTATACCCTTTACATTACAATTAGGGCAAGGATGATTTTAGGGATGGAAATTTATTTTAAAATGTAGAAACCTTGGTGAATCTTAGTAATCCTTCATATGCCAACTATAAATGTTTGACGATATTTTTGTAAAAATATTCAATTTTATAAGGATTCTATATAGCTTGTATAAAATTTTGACGATTTTTAAGGTAAAATAATTTTATCCTATAGAATTTGGGCAAATCATTTTTAGAATAACGAATCTTGTTTTGGGAAAACCCGTGGAAAATTAGCCCATGAGCGAAATTTAGCCCCTAAAATCATCCATGAATTAGGGTTACAAGAAGATCTGACTCTTGAACACTATAGCAAGGGATATGATACACCCACTACTTCTCATCCACTATGGGTACATCCATAGGGATTTCCATATCTTTGGCTCATTGCATTACACATAAGAACCACTTATTCACACATTCACCTATGCTCATCCACATGAACGTCCACTCAACATATATTCTTTCCCACTGCATTACACAGGAGAGCCATCTGGAGTTTCTCGTCAACTATTCTGCTCAGAGGAGTCTAATACATCATCTTCATTTCTTTTCTCATGAGGATGCACCCACCACTTTGGGATTTCACACATTCACCTTGTGCTCAACCACTTGCACGTCGAACTCAACAGATCACCTTTCCCACAGGATAATAAACTGGAGTTCTTCTCAACTCTCTAACTAGAGGAGGTAATTTGTACGTTCCAACTCTGTCTCTGATAGGAACCACATACCCTTTTTGGGGATTTCTCTCAGGTTTGTAAGCTGGAGAAAGTCTGACATAGTTGTAATGGTCAACATCTCACAGGTTTGTAATATGGATAATGTCTCACATAGTTGCAATCATCAACACTACCTCTCAGCTAGGGAGGCATTCTTTATCATGCCAAGTATCACACAGATGTACTTTGAATTTTGTCTTGGATGGAGTCATCAACACTCCCTCTCGACTAGGGAGGCATTCTTCACCAAGTTAATTTGGTGAAGATGTCTACAATATTCTCATGTGTAGGAAGGTATTGCATGTATATTATTTTCCTCTACATTATATCTTTGATATAAAGATATTTCATCTCATCATGTTTCGATCTATCAGGAAACACCGGGTTCTCAAGGAGATTTATACACGACTCTTGGTTATCATCATAAGATCCATCTCATGGTCAAGTAAATATGTTAAATCTTTTGAAGCCACATTGCTTCGCACACTCACTTCTGTATACTCTGCCTTTGTGGTACTCAAGGCCACAGACTTGTGTTTCTTAATGCATCAGGAAACCATGGGAAACTTCATGGTAGAATATCGATTAGATGTTCTCTTTTGTTCCATTGTACTTCTTTCTCAATCTGAATCGACATATCCTGCAAACTCAAGTTCACACTAGAGGAATATCTCAGGCCATATCCAATTGTGCCTCGTATATATCTTAATACATGTTTTGTTTTTGTCTAGTGAGTCTATCTCGATTGACTCATGAAATGACTAAGAAAATTTACTGCATGGCATGAATCAAGTCTAGTGTTAACCAGATACATCAGTGATCCAATCAACTATGGATCAATATCATCTTAATCATCATCAATCTTCTTCTTTTAAATTTATCACGGTGCATTTTTCATTCTATCATACTTGAACTTCTTTAATATTTTCACTGTATATTTTCCTTAACTCAGGAAAATCTCATCGGTCCTCTATCATACTTCTTGTCCTAAGAAGTAGTGCAACATACTCAAATTCTTCTTCTCAAATTCAGAATTCAATGATTACTTAAATACAACAACAAGGATTTCTAAATAAGTCATCAAGATCAAGCTCTCATCATCAACATTGTAATGATATAGGTTTGGATCAACAACACTCTTGGTGAAACCCAAAGTCATAAAGAATTTATCTATCTGATATAGTTTCCAACTCATGGATGGTAGTATGGATGGAAGTGTATCGAGTTTACTGGATTAAGTGTCTCATCATAGACAACTCCCTCTGTTTGTGAGAAACCTCTGGATATAGATCTTGTTTTGTATTTCTAGACACTTCCATCAACTGCATGCTTGATCTTATAGATCCACTTGGAGGTTACCACAGACTTCCATTCTAGTCCCTGAATAATATCTTATACATCATTATTTAAGATATACTGGTATTCTTCTGTTATGGAATCTGTCCATACCTTTTATCCTTTAACTTCTCTAAGACAAGGAGGCTCAATATCAATGAAGTGGCTCATGTCTGAAGGATATATCGAAAATCTCTTTTTCTTTCTTGGGATGTTCCTTTAGAGGCTTGTATGTTTCTCCGCCTCTTGCAAAGTGAGTCTAGGTAGGCCTTTTATGCCCTAATGCAATATCTCTAAACATATCAACTGGAGAAATTGGATCAAATCGAATAATGTTTGTCTCCCTCTGAACTGCTGAAGGGGGAGAATATATTGTTTTACTGTCAATATCCATTTGAGATTCTATGGATCCTTGAAAGGCTATCTCTTCTTCAAGGAAAACATCTCCGTTTGTCTCAATCTGTCTCTGACCAGGGATGTCGATCCTGGAATGTCTTCAAATATTCATTGTTTATCCCATAAATGTATCCTTTCTCCCTGAAGAGTCTGTCTTGGACTTATTCTCTTTTAGGTACATGAAAATACACTGGGCACAAATATGTCCTGAAGTGTTTAATATCAGGCTTAACTCTGGTGAAGGATTCTTCGGGAGCTATATTTTTCAAAGTCTGGTGACGACTCTTGTTTTGAACATATATTGTGTCATGCATGCTTCTACCCATAGAATCATATAAGGATCCTGATCATGTATTATTTCATTGGTTTCCCCAATGATGGTTCTATTCTTCCTCTTTCTCAAATAATTTTGACTCCCTCTGAGTCAAGTGGATCCTTCTAAAGGATAAACATCTTCCTTTATTTTTAACCTGTATGGAACAAGAAAACAAGAGGAGCCAAAACAATAATATCTCCTAAAGGAGAACAATGAGTTCATATCTAGAATTAAAACAATTTAAGTATTGTTGTTATAGCTACAACACCTACTTGTAATGTAGAAAACTTTAGAGATATAGGTTAAAGGAATGACAATTACAAAAATCAAACCTGGAGTCTTCAATTTGAATGTGTTTTTCCTATGAATGCACTAAGATCCCTCTGGATCCATGACTTCAACAAAAGGTTCCTTCCTCTTGCAATTTCCCTCATGACAATGATACAAATAATATACATGCAAGTGCATACCTGAGGGTGCTGATATGATTTATCCAATGGATCCTGGCTGATCTTTGTCCTCTTGACATATTCATGAAGGAGGTATGTTACAGTGACACCTTTTTGTATTACCCACAATAAGTCCTCCTTCGAAGTATTGTCTTCCAAAAACTTGAAGTTGCTTTATCTATCAAGCTTAACTTCCATCATAGTTTTTTTCATCATAATTTTAGATTCTTCACAACCCTTTGTCAATTGGGCTAGAAAAGCTAACGACTAGGCTAGGATAGCACTTTTAGGTTTTGTTGGACTTATGACTGCCAACAATAATCCTTTGAAATATGAGAGAACACTAGTGAGTTGAAGAGCTCTTTCAGTGAGTTGCATAATTTTTTAAGAATATAGCAAATAAAATAATATAACTAACAATATCAGAAAGACAAATAACACTGGCAGAAAAGGCACAAAACCAATTCAATTATTATGTACATCAATAATGTATATATATAGTACATATACCATGACTTTCCTTTAACGGTATGACCGTTAGGGTAAGATAACAAACTATGATTGTAGATTTTTCAACATCCCTCCTTAATCAGAGGGCTTAAGATCAAGAAAATATTCAGAGGGCTTAAGATCTTCTCTGAACTCTAAAAAAATTATAGAAGTTGATGTCTTTTACTAAATTGGTGGTTTAAGGGTGACCAAAAACTTATTTGGTGGTTTTTGGATGACCACAAACTGAATGTCTAGTAGAATCTGATGTCTTCTACTAAATGAGATGGTTTTAAGTTGACCATAAACTAAAAATAGCTAAAGGCTAAAAAATCTCAAAATGTAACAAGTAGAACTTCATGTCTTCTTCTTAATTGGTGGTTTTAAGATGAACAAAAAGTATCAAGAGCTCAAGGCTCAAAACACTATGAGTGGTTTTAGGATTACCACAAACGATATCAACAACAATATGTTCAGGAATAAGACTCCATACCAGAACCTAGGTTGCATACTTGATCATCTGTTCATAGGATCTAAATCAAACTTGGAACCTGACTGACAACTTTAGATTTCCCCCTGTTAGGGACAAGTGGTTCAAATTCCCTTAACAGTCATTCACAAGTATGGACAAGAAGAGATCGAACACCTGTATAAGATAATGAATGAAGATTGAAACACCGATCTTTCATATGTCCAATTTTATCAACGGAAAAGAGGGTTTCTTGCAATTCCACCCTTTTACAATAATCCAATCAAATTTAAACTAAATAGAAAGGTGGTGGATTCAACCAAAAAATGCACCCAATTACAATTGTAATTAAATTTCAACAATATTTGATACTTACAAAAGGAACAACAATAAGTATCACAAATTGCAACTCATAAAATTTTGAACAAACACCAGTCCAGAATGCAAGAGTTGAATTATTCCTCAAATTTTTCTTGAATGAAATCGCTTATTGTTGTTGGACTGATAGGGATTTGAAACTGGAAGCCTGATTGATTGTCGATGTGGTTGTTGTTGTTGTTCCCCATAAAGGACAACTTACCAAAGCCACCAAAGACACATTCTTCTTCTTTCCATAAGGGTGAAATCATGAAGAAGGGTTACACTTTTTCGCTTGTTTATGAGAAAAAATTGTATTTTACAGTTATTCAATGTCCCGACATGCAAAAGTATTTTTTATTTAAATTTCACTTCTGATAAAATAAAACTTGTGAAGAATTGTGTTAGCTTTCCAATGACTATTTTTTAATTTTTGTTTTATCCACTGATTTGATATGTCGGGCTGACAATTGTTTTAACAGTATGTTTCTTAAACACAGAATGAATGATAATGAGTTACTTATTTCTACAACAATGTATCTATTATTAAACTTGTGTTTTAAGAAACTAAATATAATGAAACAATCTGAGAGACTCTATTTTATTATATTATAGTTTTTAATCTAACGGATGAATATTATAATTTCTAGAATTTTAAAAAGAGTTGACCAAAACGTTGCATATTTTAAACATGTTTTTCTACACGTTGTATCTATCTTTGCTTTACTTTAAAACTAAATCAAACACACCTTTTGAAAGAATGAGTTTAAAGTTGTAAAAACATATGTTTTTCCAAATTTTTCCTTTGTATATTTTTTGAGAGACTCTTGATACTCATTTCACCGAATCATAATTTATGCTAAAAATATTGTGTAGTGATTTTTAAAAATTAAATAAAATTAAGATAAAAATAAAGAAAATGAAAACAAATTATAAAAAGTGAAAGTAGATTCAATTTTGGAAATGTTGGTGTCAATTTAGAAACCAAATTCTCGGTATTTTGCAATGGTCCACAACCTCCCAGAGTTCTAGGTTAAGAAGCTTGGGAAATTCTCTCCATTTTAGTTTGTTCCCAATTTCTATTTTGGGTAAAATAATATTCGACCAGAAAGAATAAAATCCTATGAGCTTGAGTCAAGCCCGGAAAAGGTTTTCAAGATTTTCTAGGTTTAAAACCATTCTTTGAAGCCGAAGGCCGAGCAATTTTGTTCGTCCGAAAAAAATGAAAGCTTGACAACGTTGTATACCGTTTTACTTCGCCAAATTGTATAAATGGGCTTTCGATAGAACACATTTAACACAATTCATCGGATGGGCATACACATATAAGCTCGATGATAGAGATTTCAAAACATTTCTATTATTACTAATTGCAGTTGTATTCTTTCTTTCTTTATTTCTTCCCTCGTTCCATAGGCTTAATCGGATAAATGATATCGATACATGGTGGTTTTATAGAGCACCTAAACAAAGTTTCAAATCATATTTTGGTTTTTGTTGAATAAGATAATTGATGTTTGTTCAAGTTTTTATTGGAATAACAATTTATATGTTGAAAGATAAATATTGAAGCATTTTTTTTCAAGGTGATGTCTTTGTTGAACATATATTTCTGGATATTTCATAAAAGTCATGGGAATCAAAAGTTTGTGCAAGAGAAAATATGATCGCACTCAAGATGAAATACTAGCCAAATCAAACAAAGGAAAGAGCTTTATTGGAGAAACAAGCAAGATGATACAAATATTGAAGAAAATGATGATAATCAAAGAGATTTTTGACAAAGAAGTTCAACCCAGTGTAATGCATATGATGATCAAATACCACGACACACGTGAAATTTGTATTGGAAAGTACAAAATTCAAGGTATAGAATTCAAATTTAAAATATTGTAAATAACATAATTGGTTGTAATTACAGTTTGATGTTTTTCAAAAACATAAATAGATTTGTCTCATAATCAATAGAAGGCGTTGAAGCTGAAATTGAACATTGAAGCAGAATTGAATCAAAATGAATCGCGATAAGGTATGTACATAAATTTAGATTAATACAAGATGAACCCTCAAGTATATATAGCAATGAATTTGTGTTAAATTGAAATATGCAAGAAAATCTATCAGCATTGATGATGAAATATTGAAAATGTTGATGAGCCATTGGGAAGAAAAAGCTAAGCATTATATATGAATGTCGGGGCTAAGAATATGTATATTACTTTTTTCAAAGATGAATCAATAATCGTACGGAATAACTTTTACTTTGTATTGAAGTCAAGAAAGAGATAAAGAAGCTACATCATTATTAAATTCAAAAGTAGACAAAGGATAAAGGTTTTTTAACCTAACGTTTTAACAATATAATATAAGTGTGATAAAAGGTTTTGGAAAATATCGAAAAAAAGATGTAAGTGTTGCACATAGAGTAATACAAAAAACAATTGTTTCATCTAGAAATATAAAATATAGTTTGACACTACACATGGAAAAATGATGGGAGCATCAAAGAAAAACATTGCACAAAACATAGAAAATTTTGTTTCCAGATAGATCTAAATGATGAATTGGCTTGTTGAATAGTGATTTCTAGACAACCCTACAAAGATAGACTTTTAGAAAATGTTAAAGAATTGGCCGTAATTGTTGATTTGAAGAATCTCGTGTTTCTACATACGAAGGATGTGTTAGCATTTCTAATAACACAAAATCAATATAAAGAACATCCAAAACATATAATTCCAATGACACAAATGGGGTTGTTTAATAAGTTCAAAAGAAGAAGAGGACAAAGAAGTTAAAATTTCCATCAATACATAAATTGCAACAAAAACCATGGTTGTTAGACCCATCACTATCCATGGTAGTATATGTTGTTGTCGTTATAATGTGGAGTTTGAGTTGTATTCAGATATTTTTTTGGATTCTGGTAAAACTTTTATGGCTAGGTTCACCTCCTCCTTCCACATTAGGTGTTTTTATATCATGAAATTCTATGTGAAAGAGACAGTGATTTGTTTCTACGAAAAAAAATGTGTTGGTGAAGAAATATGTGATCGGTGTGGAAATTTAAGTTTGTTTCATTAAAGTATCATATTGATATGAATGATCAATCATTTTCTAATATAAGATTCAATTGGAAGAGATATGAATATATCAACAACACAACTTTACATTCTTCAAATGTTATTTCTCAAAGGCTTGATTTGAAGGTAGATAAAGTATGCTTGATAGAGTTTTTGAAGAAGTTTGAGGAAGAAATCTATAAATACCTGGCATTCATAGAGGCTTTCGATGGCAAGATCTACAATTTCAAACAATCCCGTGAAGTGTTTCACGGGGACAAATTTGTTTGTAGTTGATTTTCTTGAGAATTATACATTCTCTACACAAAAAGAAATGCAGTGAATATTATCATTCTGGTCAAGTCACCATATTTGTCCACGTTCTATATATAGACATGCTCCATGAGTCTTCCAAACATAAGAAAGCATCGACAATGGAGCATGTTATTAAAGAATATCACTTTTATATAGTGATGATTGAACACATGACACATTATGTACAACATTTTTGATAAATTTACATGATTCATTGAGAAAAACATGAAATCATATTCGATCGAAATTGGATATGGTCGATGGGTGTGCGGGTGAGTTCAAATCTACATGATCATTCCTTGTTATTCAAGTCTTCATAAAAATTAAACATTACACATTGTTTGAATTTTTGAGGCAGTCATGAAAAAAATGAGACCCTGACGATTAGAGACATGTATAAAACGAGAGCACTTCAAAGGTATCATACGAACCATATCTTGTCGTTTGAATTCGTTGAACAAATTTGTTGAATGGTGCAACATGGCACTAAAGGCATGAATATAATCCATCAAGGGATGTGTGCGGTGTGTGTTAATAATATATATATATATATATATATATATATATATATATATATGTTACATGTGTATGTACAGAGGATATGTAAATTTGAATGTGTTCAAATTTTGTGTTCAAATTTATATTCAATCAATCATTTTCTTGAGATTTCAAGTTAACAAGTTCTTGTCTTATGCTTTGAGTATTTTTGGCATGTTGGAAGCGAAGATGTAAATAGATCAATCTCATATGGCGTCAGTACAATACCTGGGACAAAAAAAAAATACATTCAGTTAAAAAAAGCGTTTTCATCGGTTTTCCATTTGATAGATGAAGTAATCTTGTTTCTATTTAGTTTACATAGGCATTCGAGAATCCATATATATTTGTGAAAACGAAAATGCGGGATATGTTAAATCTTGAAACATATTGAAATTAATGTAAAGGGAAAATGCCACTTGCAAGCTCGGAAGAGATGGAATCAAAATGAAACTATAGTGTCATTTGATGATGATAGAGTTTCTAATCTTGTTAAAGAAGGTAAATTTTATGTTTAAATTTTTCCAAATAACTTGTAGATACATGCTTGATAACATGAATTAATTGTTTAATATATCAAATTATTTGCAGTAGATGTTTTTTCCGTGGTTTCACCTTTAGACAACATTGAAAAAGTGAAGTATTATTTGATGTAATGCACGTCACAAAATAAGAGGCTATTAGAAGATTTTACTGATGATACTTGGTTTTTATATATGAAAGAGAATCCATTGTATTGAAAGGATATTTTTTAAAGAAACACATCAAAGCGATACTCATGTTCACTTTCAGACTACTAGTCAGATGTAAGAAGTTGTCAATATAGTCATTTGGTGTCTGCGGCACCCATAAGTTAATAGAAGTTCAATAAAAAAATAAAAGTTAGAAAATAGAAAATGTTCAAAATTACGATCATGAATGAAATAATTGAGAATGAATACCATTACGTTTTAAGCAAACTTGGCACATGATTACATTCCATAATTTTTAATTTTTCATTGAAAGTACTGTCAGGATTTTGATAACTTGTTTTGATTATCTTCAAACATATTTCCAATTAGTATTTATGAAAATGGTACTATGTATAAAAAACTCACTTAGGAATTGCACCCCAATTAGTACCTAAAAATATATTTTTTAATACTTACAACCTAATTAGTATACGATTTAGGGAACTACTAATTTGTATTGAAGTGAAAGAACCATTTGGTAGCTTATACCCCTATCGATACCCAAAGGTATGTCATTGGGGAATTTAACACTAATTAGTATAGAAGTAAAAGACATGCTTGAGGCACACCTTAATTTACATATATAGAAGTGAGACAACAACTTAATGAATTTTCATCTTAGTTAGTGCTAAAATTATGTTCTTGGGATTTAAACAATAATTAATATAATAACAAGAGACCACTTGTGAATTGTGTTGGTCACTATAATTGCCCATTGTTAAAACAATCCAAGTGTTATAGAATTGTCAACAGAAGTACACGTCTATTTCAAGAGGCAATCACCTTGTGTATGCTCTCTCAATCTCAAAGCAATCAGTAAAGTTACACTCCATCACACTTCTTTGAGCAATTTGAAGTTCTACTACAGTTGATGAAAACAATTTATCTATTGCATCCTGATCACAAAATCTTTGTTTAGCATCTGGGCTCTTAGGCTGTTTGTGGCCGGAAGGTTTAGATCACATTTATTGTTCCTCAAACATGGTCTCAAGCAACGATGATGGTTGTAATGGTGCCTGGCAAGGTATATTTATTGCTGACGGTCTGGCCGCTCCTTCTTTTCTTGATGTATGTACAAAAATGTTGTTTAGCATCTGTCTGAGACTATTTACCTTATGAGATTTGCCTACTATTTGATTTTTTTCAACAACGTGGTCTTCAAGCAACCTGATGTATATTCTTCAAGTTCAAGTACATTTCCAACAATATATATTTCTAATTAATGGATAAGTATGAAATTAATGTAAAATTACATAACTAAAAACAAATTAAACATATATAGCAAAGAGAAGAAATGTTATATATCTTTGGAGAAATAGGTTAAGGTGATAATATGTAGGCTTAAATATGAGTGGGAAAATGATGTAATGATAGAAAAAAAAGTATGAGAAAAAAGGTACATTATAGGGTCTAACATCCCCAACTAAAAGGTTGCATGTCCTCGGGTAACTTCAATCTGAATCAGAATACGGATACCGACTCTGGGCGTGCAAATTACTTAAGTAGTAGTTGTGGAAAGTGTTGTCTTTTGGATCTCTGAATCCTTGAACACATTGTAGCCTTTGCCAAGCTGCTGCTTCAACCTTCTTGGGGAAACTTATGATGAACTTGATGCTTCTGGCATCCATAGATGGGAAAATGGGCGATAACCTGTCAATTTTCAACACATTATTTGAACATTTGAATGTAACTTTCTAAATTGCACAGGGAGATTGTTGTCTCAAGATTGGTGGGACTAAAGGGGTTGTGTTCCTGTCTTTTCTTAGAAGATTGTTGCCAAAATATGTTATTTTCTTGTAGGGCAACAATATCTATGGATTTAATAAGCTGTTGACAATCCTGAAATATTGTTACTTGTAGTTGCCTTATGTATTGAGTCATCCATGGTTTCTACAAAAAATGATAATACTCTGTAAAAAAGGTGGCAGCATTTTATGGCTCTGGCCTTATCCAGCGGAGGAGATGGTTATCTTCATTGTGCTTGGTATCTAGAAAATCATTATGCCATGTAATATGGTTGGTAAGGAAGGAGATGAGTGCCCAGATCTGGATGTCACCAACAAAGAGGGTTAAGGTTAAGCTGTATGTTCTCAGGAATAGCTTTATTATGAAGATATACCTCACATAATAGATGTTGATTAGTAGTAGAGGCTTTTGCAAAAGTTTGAATAAAATCTTCTAGTTTGAACACTCCGTAGGGTTTTCCATCTTTGATTGATTTAATATGAAAAAATTACAAATTAAGTTCTGTAAGGAAAAGAGTAATTTGAGGATGGTTTCCTAGCAGCTAACAATTTTTGTACCAAATCAAGTATGAACAATTTTCCTTTTAACTCTTCAATATGCTTCTTGTGGGCACAAGATTATTTGCGTGTTTTCTCCAAAGCTTCACAGTTTGAATAGATGTGGTTCAGCAAAAGTAGTATGTGCTCTTAGACTTTTCTGTGTCAACCGTGAATATTTTTCCATTTGTCCATTATTACATGTTCATTCCATGGTTGAGTTTTTGTTTCAGCATCACAAGTGGTAGGATGAGGTAAGGTCTGAGTGGCTTGTTCTGAAGTAGGTACATGGATATTGCTAAGAGGAGAAAATTCATCAATAGGTAGAGTTTGTGTTCTGACATCGTCGGTGGTAGGCAGCGGTGGGGAGTCTTATTGTTCCACAAAAAGTGAGGCAGATTAATCAATAAGCCGGGGAGTTTGAACAAATTTACTGATAAAAACAGGGGATTTTGATTTAACAGTTGTTGTCAGCTAGGGTTCCTGTAAATTAACTTTTCTTTTTGAGATTTTTTAATGTCCTACTGGTTCTTGTGTAACAATTAGGGCTCCTCACCCACAACTACAATCGTATTGATTAATGAGGAAGCTCTAGGTATTGGGATTTGAACCACTTTGTAGCCTTCTTTATCATAAATATCCTCACATTGGTTGCACATATACTCTTTATATTGATCATCTTTTGTGTTTTCTCTTCCATGGGCGCTCACATAAGCCAGGTATGCAAATTAAGTTCCCTATCATAGGATTCCTTTGCCATTACCAAATCTTGTTTGTAAGCTTCCAGTTATGATCTTAGAAACTCATTCTCTTGTAAAAGAAAAGCCATTGTTGGTTCTGCTTATTGATCTGCGATCGAGTGTCCAGAGAATTGTTGGTTTTGTGTAATGGTCCATGACCTTAGGGCCAGTTCTTGTGGAAACTATAAAATCAGAGATGATTCTTGTGTTTTCGGCTATGATGAAAATAAAATAGATGTTTGTTCTGGGCATGTGATTCTTAATTTGAGAATAAGAAATTGATTGGTTCTTGTGTTTCCAACTATAGTTGGTTCTTGTGTGGCAACAACAAATCTGTGAATGTTGGTTCTTGTGTGACAAAAATGAATATAAAGAATGTTGGTTCTTGTGTAACAACTACTAATTCTGACTTCCTGGGCATTTGATTCTTGTATTTCAGAAATGAAACCGTGATTGGTTCTTGTTGTGTTTGGTGGTAGGCCCAGTTCTTGATAATATGACTATAACTGTTCTTATGTTTCCTCTGAATGAGTAGGTGGTTCTTACGTGTGATAGCTACTTGATGTAAAAAAAATAGTATAGCATCTTGTTGTAGTTCTTGTAGTCCTAGCATGGTTTGAACAGGTAAAAATTATGGGATTTTGGAGGGTGGAGGTGTATGGGTTCTTAGCAAAATGGGTTGGGGTTTTAGGGAAGTGGAAGTAGTTGCCACTGGTTTAAACCTCATTCATTTTGGTAAAAAGTAAGGAAAGGTAGTAATTTGCTTCTTCCTTTTCCGAGTGGGTTTTCGATGATGGGCGAGGAGGGTTATAAAGGTTCTCTGCTTTAGAATCATCGCTAAGGATATAAATAGTAGGGGTAGATGATTCTAGTAGAGTATTGGGGTAGACTTAGTATGGTAAGAGGGTTAATTAGATCAATTGGACCTGTAGGTGGATTAATAGGTATTTCTGGAAGGTCAGGAATGTTTTGTGATTGCTCTTCATGAGGATTTTCGGGATGTTCAACAACTTCCTGAGGGTTATGGGTGGATTTTTTAGAAGAGGGTTTTGTTGGGTGAAACCTTTTTGGATGAGTAATTGGAGCAGAGGCGATGATGGGTGAGGGAAAGGGTGAGATTTTTACCCTGTTTACAATAATGCAACATATTTCTAAGACATTTGAGTAGATAGTAGGGAATGTTGACTGGTCAGCATGTCGTAAATGAGATAACGGGAAAAGAAATCGGTTGATAAATTACAGTATCGACCTTCCTGGTAAGAGTAGTGCTTAGTAAACTACGTAACTTTTGGCCATGGAGGCGGCAATGAGTTGAGTCGGACACCCTGGCCTTTATGTTCAATGTGTTCTCCTGGCAGGAGGAAATCCTGCTGGGAATTAAGGATGATGTGTTTGCGGTTGAACATGCAAATGTCATTGGTAGGGAGACTTGAAACCTATGCTATATCATCCTCATTGATTGGAATCCTAACCCCTTGAACAATAGAATGGTATTGTTGAAGATTCCAAGCAAATTGAAGAACACGTTGTTGATCAAATCCCTGGAACCTATGAAAATAACCCAGCCAACCTACATGTTGAAAGATTTGGTAGACTTAGGATACAATTCTAGAGTACGTAGTGGCGGGTTAAGTATAATAGGGCCTCCCATAGTTAACAACTCAGTAAAATGCGATTCAGAGAGAGTCAAGTAACCACTCCCAGGAACAAAGTAAGTTTTCTGAGATGAAGGTATGCACCAAATGGTGGTGAAAAAGCGAAATGATGGTGAGTGTGATGAAATTAGGTTCATTGTGAAATGATGGCATAATGTTGATGTTTCCCCAACTACGGTTAAAATAATGACTTTAAGTGAATGATAATAAAGAGTCTGGATCTTCTCATTAGCCATAGTTCAAAACTGTATTTACATATAAGTTTACATACCTCATCTTTACATTTTGATTCGTACTTAAACAAAAATACAATGCATGTCCATAATAGTTCTGCAGTAACTATGGGAGAGACTTTGGATTTATGAGAGAAATTGTATCAAGGGTTTGTTTAATCATGGGAAAAGTAATTGAAATGACAAACTATATGAAATAAGGAAAGTGAGAGCAAAGATGAAAAGATGTTTTTATTGACAGGAAAAAGTGGTGTTTAAATAGCGGGAAAATATGAGGAAAATGTTGTTGAACAATGGTGTTCATTAATGGGAAAATGATGAAAATGTTGTTGAATAGTGGTGTTACAACCTTGAGAGAAAATGAGAAAGAAATTACGATGAAGAGTGTGTTTCAATAATGGGAAAATGGGAGAAATGTTGTTGAACAGTGGTGTTTTGACAATGGGAAAAATGGGAGAAATGTTGTTGAGCAGTGGTGCTTCATCAATATAGGAAAATGGAGAAAATGTTGTTGAAGGGTGGTGTTTTAACAATGGAAAAATGGGAGAAAATGTTGTTGAATAGTGGTGTTTGACAATGGAAATGAGGAAAATGTTGTTGAAAGGTGTATTTCAACAATGGGAAAATGAGAGAAATGTTTCTTTGAAACAGTGGTGTTTAGAAATGGGAAAAGCGAGAGGTGTGAGTGATGGGAACATTTGGAATGGAAAATTAAATGCAATGGAGCAATGCTTCACAAGATGATGCTTGGATCTGTTTGTAGTAGGATTGTCCTTTCTTGGTAGGCCTTTTTTGGATCGAGAATATGCAAAAGAATCAATTGTAACATGTACCATTTCTTGACGACAAAGTTGACAAAGCAAAGAAATTTAATCTAATATAAAGAAATAAAATTTAGAAGTAGTGCAATGAAATAATAATCCTTACATAGCCTTAAAATATTCTTTAAAATAGACAATGCAGACATGGAGCTGATGACCATTCACTAGTAATGGTGTTTTAAAGTCATCAATTGTTAGGAGCCTCACTGTTCCATTAGAAAAAACTGCGTCTACTTCGTAAGGTACAAGCCATATTGTACATAGTTTCCCATGAAATTCTTTAAACCGAAAATCATAACCCCAATTACCTTTTTGGAACTAATTGTTTTTTATATTTTTGTCATACCATTGTGATATTTGCTGTTGAATCATGGTTGTCTTATGAATGACATCTAGTCTTTTCTACTCTAGTTCATTAAAAAATTTTCACAATCAGTTGTTTATTGCATCGTTCAAATCAAGGTTGACATCTAAAAAAGTCCTTAAGGTTTTGATTTCAAATTCCATAGGAGAGACAACACTCTTTCCATAAACCATTCATAGGGTGGAGAATCCTGTAGTATTTCTCGAGGTAGTTACATAAGCCCATAATGCTTTAGGGAGCCTTTGAGAATAGTATTTGTTTTCCTTCCTTTGTTTTTTGTGAGAATGGCTTCTATTACTTTTTTTTGTGCTTTCCACCTGTCCATTGGGTTGTGGGTGGTATGGTGTAGTCATTTTATGTTGAATATGATATTTTTGAAGGATGGCTTTGAAACCATGAGAAGTGAAAGGAGTCCTCCATGCATTGACCTAATAATTCTCTAGGCACTCAAATCGATAAGATATCTTCAATAAAAAAATCTGAACACATTCTTGGAGTAGCTCTACAGGTGTTTTATCCTCTTACATTTAGTCATATAATTTGTGTAGACCACTATATAAACTTTGATTGGATATGGAGGGTTAATGGGTCCTATAAAGTCTAAGACCCATCTTTCAAATAGTTTAGAACTACCTGGGGAGTTAATGACATTTCATCTCTATGATTAGGT
The DNA here is from genome assembly GCA_010110895.2 of Picea sitchensis. Taxonomy (NCBI): domain Eukaryota; kingdom Viridiplantae; phylum Streptophyta; class Pinopsida; order Pinales; family Pinaceae; genus Picea; species Picea sitchensis. Next base: position 12,804 of record SNQJ01S0024826.1, on the reverse strand, counting down.
TGACCCGTTCTTTGACAACTATCACAGGCACGAACATATTTCTGCAACATCTTTAAAAAGTGGGGCCAATAATAACCCATCCTGAAAATTTTATGTACTGTTCTCTTATCAACAAAATTCCATCCACAAGGGCCATCATGAAAGTTTTTGGCCATCCTCAAACCTCCATCTTCTTTCAGCCATCTTTTGGATTTCTTTGATCAAGTCACATGTGAAAACACCACACCTATCCAGCCCCATCATACTAGTGCAAATGATTTCTTCTTTCTCTCAGAGTGGGATGGAATTGTTGAAGTGTGCTCCTACCAATAAATAGATTAGTGATGTCTGTATACCATGGTGAGTGAGTAGATATTGTAAATAAATATTCATCAGGGAAAGGAAATCATCTCTTTGGAGTATTATCAATGATTGTTAGCGAAATGAAATCAACAACTACATTTTCTTTCCTAGTCTATAACAATTGTAATAACAAATATTTTTGTAATAATAGTATACATCACAGTGACTTGAGCATTTGTGGCAGTTGTTCATTTAAATATTTGATAGTGATGATAGGTATGGACAAAGTAGAATAACCGGAGTGTCATAATTTATTAATAGCATAGATATGCTTCAAACTCTACAGTAATGTATAAATTCAAGTTGATGGGACTCATAAGTCTAATGGAAATGTCATCTATAAGGAGATGATTTTTCTTTGTCCAGACAACTCTATTAAATTATCTGAAGCATGGAGGATGCTATATAGAGAAGTGTCCAATGGGTCCTCTTATAATATGAGTTCTTGAATAGCTGATGTTTGATGTATCCAAATAGCTCACAGCAAGGTGTTAATCACTTGAATTCAACATTTTTCATAAGTAACGCAAAAGAAGCTATTTTGAATTTTTTTGTCGTCTTCTATGGTATCCATCATGTCCTAAGAGCTTCTCACATTTGTTTGAGTTTTTGGAATAGGAAGATTTTTAATGAATTGTATATTGGATGGATCACTAAATTCATGAATGGAATAAAATGTCCAATTACCTCCTTCACTCCTCATCCATAGAGACACTACGTGCCCAGGAGAGGTGAACTTGCTACATCGTTTAGTATTTTCTCGAGGTTTTGTAGATGTACCATAAAAGACACCGCAAAGGGGTAAAGTTATCCATAAAAATTTCCATATAGTCATTCATCCCTTCTCGAGAAAAGTTCCTCTCTGCTTGCTCTTTGAAGGTTGTTTGGTGCATTACATAGTCCCAATCGGGAGGGACTATAAACAAAGTTCGAGGGGGCTAGTAAAATTGGTCTTATCTTGGTCTTGGGGTTACTTTTAAATCTGATTATACTCCACAGGAAACCATATAAAGAAAGAAGAATTTCTTCTACGACAAAACTATTTAACTTACACGATCAATGAATGGTAACATAAAGTGATCTTTTTGAGTAACTTTATTTAAGGCTCTGCTCTATATTCTACACATACTCTCCATTTCCATTTTTCTTAGGAACTATTACCAGCAGGGAAACCCATTCACTATGGATATAGGATATATAAATACATTTAAGCAATTTTCTGGTTCCTCTTTAAAATTTCATAAATTAAAGGTTCATTAAGTGAATTTGAAGTTAAACGGATGTTAAGATAATCTTCAACCAAATATAGATATGATAGTACATATTAAAGGAGAGATTCCTTCATATCCCCATAGTCCCACATCATTCTTTCTTATGTGTTCCAAAGTAACTTTATTAATTGTTGTGTTTTAGCATCTGTAAGGTTAGGGTTTATATTTGTTTTTCCAGGTTCAATTTCTCTTGGTATACTTTTAGAAGAGATGGTGGTGATGTTTGAGGTGGGTCTTGAGTTAGGTTTTCCTGGGTATCTGACTACAAAAGTGCATCTAGTTGATTATGTGTTTCTAGAGTCACTGAGGAGGGTTCACAAATGAAATTATTAATTATTTCATCCTCAATGGAATCTTTAAGGATTAAGGCTTGTCCAATAGTCAAGATAGGTTGAGTAGTTTGATCATCAAAGTCCACCATAAGGAATTGTCATTATTAATAAAGGGTGTGAGGGTGAGAGTAAGTTGTTGGTCTGTATCCATTGAAATTGTCGATGAACGGATCTACAATGATAAAGGCATTTGTGTATGAGGAGCTGCTTAAAATTAGAGAGTGAACCTAGCTTTGTTTTAAGTTTGTAGCCACCACAAGAAAAGTCGGTGAGATGGTCAGGGACTCCAGCTGAGATGATTGGTGTTCAATGACTCCTTAGGGTTTGATTGTATAATGGTCATTAATTTCTAGAATGGTTGGAATTATCCTCTAATTTCATCCGCCGGTTAATAGTTGTGAAGTTTCAAGAATCATAATATTGATATGACCTAAGTCTGAACTTCGAGGTATTGTTTTTCCAATTTGCCCACGTGACAGTGGATGGCCGAGAATCACCATGATATTTGGTGGAGGAGATTTACCGATAGTCGCGAACAAATCATCATGACATGAACATGAGGGATCATAGTTTTCCTAACAGTTTCTTAACACAAATGTCTCGCATAGTTATGGCATAGATTGGTACATCTCTTAGTGCTTGTAATAATGTAATTTTGACATAGAGATTTTATAATTCCACTAGAAGATTGAAATCATGTGGCTCAGGCATTTTAGTCAAAACTAAACACTCAGGAAATGGTGTTTAACCTTTGGCAACAATGTTTGAAATCTGATTGCTTTACCTCTTCAATTACATATGATGCTTTTTTCTTCTTTATTGGAATCAGAAGGTGTAACATCATCAATGATAGGTTATACTATTTTCCCAGATCATAAACGAATATCATTGCATTACGCAGGGAAAAGAGAAAATATAGGATGGTTTGAATATCAATGCACTGCAAAACCTTATTATTGAAGGGTTAAGGTTAGTTTGTACAGTTAGTTGGGGCCTCATGATTTGATTATTTGGTGGAGCACCTGGTGGTAAAGGGAGTGGTTGCTGAATTTGTGATTGTAATTGAGGAAATTGATTTGGAACGAGGGTGATGATTTGGTATACCTCTCTAATTTGGATTTCATTGGTTAAGGTAAGGTTGTTGTTGTTGTGAAGGCCAAGGTGTCCCTATTGTTGGGTCTACAAAGGGAGGGTTTGTTTATTGCATGGGTGGGTAAGTTTGTGGGTAATTCATTTGATTGAAAGGAAGGTAATTTGATTGACTAAAAGAAGGATAATTAATCCAACGATTAGAAGATGTAAAAAGCAGCATATTAGGATTTATGCCTATACCAACCACAGTAATGGTTTCCATTTCCTTCTTTGTGTCAATAGATAGATAGCTTCAACTTCTTCATCCCGGTTGGTTGTAATGTTGCTTTGATTCCTAGTAAAGAAGGGCATTGTGGAGTTTCATGATCCTTATCACAAATAGTGCAAATTAGTTTTTTGTCCAATGGGCATTCCTTTTGTGGGTGCTTATCTGCATTAGGAACAAAAGATGGATAGAGCTACTTATGCTTCGACTTGTTTCTTTTGAATCTCCAAAGAGTGTCAATTTGTGAAACAAAAGAACTTAACATTTGATTTTAAATTCCTCAAGTAGATTACCTATTTTGACTCCCATTTGCTCCTCGGATGATTTTGAACTCTTGAAAATGTGGTATCCATACTATTTGATATATTCCTTGAAGATCCTCTTGAACATATTTTACAGAGGTTAACAATTTCATCATATAATTCTTTAGATATGTCTCATTTTTCCAAGCATATTAGGCATATCTAAAATGATCATCCCTTTCCATACCCCAATAATATTTTTTAAGAATATATTTACTTACATCGGGTTGACCCTAGATCTTTCATGGAATATCTTGTACTACAAAAATCCTCCAAATTTTCGTCTCTTCTATATCATCTTGGAATAGTTCTCTCTTTTTTTTCTCTTGTTCAGCAATATTCTTGATATTTGTCTAGAAATTTCTATTTCATTTGATCCATGTTGTGATTACATGGCCTCAAGACTCATGAACCATCTCGTACATTTCCAGCACCTAATGTTACCTATTTGGGAATATCTTTAATTTTTTAGCATTGAAATGTAATCATAACCATAATATGTCAGAAAACTTGAAAAGGAATTTGTCGGGATCTTTAGAAGATAAAACCATAGAGAAGTTAGGTAAAATTTTGAAAGTAAAATCTTCATGGAACTGCTCCTACAGGAAGATCACCAATAGGAAATCCGAATGTAGAAAAAAGAATTTTCATCATTTACCTACTTTAGAACCTACTGAACTCTTCATGGTGGAGTTCTTCATTATATCCATCCAATGTTTCTTCTGTTTGTTCCCCTACTGCCTTGCTTTCTCGATCTTCAATGTTGTTTGTTGGTTTTTCAATTGTCTCTATTTTAAAGTTCACTTGAAATGAAGGTTGAGGCTTTGGTTTGAGCTTGGTTGTTGAGGAACAACAGTCCGAGCCGATATGTCGGTGATGAAAGTCTTTCTTCTCCTCTTCTCTTGCAATCAGGTCGGTTCCTTGAGAGTGCGTCCTCTCTTCCATCTATTATATACTAGAGAAAGAAAATTATAAATGATTTTGAAATCTATAATTGTCTTTCCGATAATGGCGCCAAAATGTTGGTCACTATAATTTCTTATTAAATTAAAACAATCAAGTGTTACATAAATTGTCAACTTAAGACTACCATTTTATTTCAAAATCACCACACTAATATGCTCAATCTCAAAATCAATCCCAGCGATAAAGTTACTCATCACACCTTGCTAAAGCTATCCTTGAGCTGGGGATGAAACTAATATAACAGGCATGCTCACTACTAGGCATATTTATGAGACATCTTTAAGTACCCGATCCGACTAATAGACCATCATCATATATCCTTCTAATCATGCCCCCTTCTAACATTTGGATGAGACTAATCTTTTTAAAAGAAAGCATAGTATTAGGGTATCTTTATGATATCAAATTCTCATTCCATCTTATGATTGAAATAGCTCACATGTTAACAAAAATAAAATATATTTTAATGAAGTTCATTGAATGGGGTTTTAGCATTAGAGAGAGATGTTTGACCATTAAGCATACTGTATCATATGGAGCTATCCCCTTCAAAAACCATAATTTCCGACCATACTCTTTTGATTTTTCCCCATGTTCATAAAGAGGCACACATGTTAAGAAACCATATATACTATTATATATTGGGGTGATTAAGTCATGTTAATTACAAAGGGTCCCTCTCACATGAAATTAGAATTCAATACCTTTTCACATGTTTGATGGGTTTGATTTACTTTGGAGTCGCCTTGGTACATGCTAAATTATACAATGTTGTGGGTCCTCAAGTGTTAATACAAACACCCATTAAGCAACTATTCATCGTGTCTCATTCTATTCCATTGACTATTCAAATGGATTGGGAGTCATTCTTTTATGAGGTAACAGTAAATCTTTGTCTTGCATAGGTTCCATACCACGAGGTATCATGGAGTTCATTATCAAGCCAATTGATCATCGGTTATACATTTTAGTACCAGCCGAGAACAAGGGAATATTATTTTGACCTGGTTGATCTAGAAACTCTCTCTTTAAAGAGAAGTTCCTTCACATCTATGCATGGTTGGATTTATCAGATTCTAGCAAACACATCTTACGCATGGTTGGATTTGCGAGATTCTAGCAAATTCTAGTGATGGATCACCAAGATACCCACTTCAAATTTCTAAATGGAACTAATCATTTTTTAAGATACTCTGCATTAACATGACATCTTTATGATACCCAATTACATTGATAGAACCATTAATGTAACCTCTTCTAATATATACGAAGGATTCAATATCAAATTTAACCTCTACATCTAATTTAAAAAAAAAAAAAATTGAAGTATTTTTTTTAATTGAATTGTTTTTCGATAAAAACATTTTATGTTTCACAATTATTATATATTTAATTGTGTAGAATGTTAATTTATATTTAATTTAACAAAAAATTTAATGCTTTATACATATTTTAAGTGTCACAATTATTTTAGATGATAATAATTTATTTCTAAGATCATGATATTTATGTAGGAGATTTTGTTGTTTATAGGATAAAAGATTCTCCCTTAACCATTTGATTGTTATTATTTTATATAATAATAATTTATTTTTAAAGTCATGATATTTTTGTAGGAGATTATGTTGTTTATAGGAGAAGAGATTCCCCCTTAACCATTTGATTGTTAAGGTGTATGAAGATATATAACCTTCTTCTTTAGTTTTCACCATGACTTCCAAAGTCAAAACACAATTTTTTTTATATTTTATTTTAATAATATTGCATTAGGTTCAAGGGTATATGAACATTTAGGTGAATATATCTTATAACTTTAACATTTTTTTAATAACTACATGATAAAATTAAAGAAGAGTTGATCATCTCTTCCATTTTAAAGATTTATTTTTAGCATTTTATTTTATCGCTAACTTTGTCATTTTTATCAATTTGTCATATCATTTTGAACATTTTATTACTAGTTAACTTTGTCACTTTTTGACAATAGAATCATTTTTTGATAGTACATAGTGAACATAAAATAAAACATTTAAATTAATACATAGCAGAAAAGCTTTTAAGAGTTTGATGCTTAATTTAAATTGCATTGTAAAAAAGAGAATACACAAAACATTATTTCATTACTAGTTAACTTTTCAATTCCACCTTTTGAATGGTATAATCATATTTTTGACAATACATAGTGAACATAAAATCAAACATTTAAATTAATACATAGTAGAAAAATATTTAAGACTTTGATGTTTAATTTAAAATGCATTGTAAAAAGAAAAATATAAAAAACATAATTTGACAATAGAATCATGTATTTATCATATTTTCGAAAGTACACAGTAAACATAAAATGAAACATTTAAATTAATACATGGAAAAACATTATTTTTGCACAAAACATTAGTTCATAACAAGTTAACTTTGTCACTTTTTTACCATTAATTATGAAAAATTGAATATGAGACAAAATTTGTTTTTTTGAATTCAAAAATTATGAAATATATATATTATAATCAAATTTATACAAAACATTAATTCATAACAAGTTAACTTTGCCACTTTTTTACCATCAATTATGAGAAATCCAATATACATGAGACAAAAATTGCTATTTTGAATTATAAAATTATAAGAGTAGCACTGTAAAATACATAAGTTCCACATCCATTGTAGGATCATAACAAAATAAAATACATTTAGCTCCAAAATTCGAGACTCTAAGCCATCGCTTTAAGATAGATCACTTCATACATGAAATTCAAACCTGCAAAAAAACAGATTTCAAAAATTAAAAATTTACAATTCAAATATGTGAAATAATACAGAATTCAAAAATTGTAATTAAAATAAAATTGACATACATACCAAAATAGTTAATTGTCATCCTCCAACATACTCTTTCCCACAAAATATATTGTAAACATATTTTCCACCAAATATAATTTAGATATTTGTAAAAATAAAAAACATAATAAAAAAACAAATAACACATATTAACATATATACTACACAAGTAAATATTAAATAAACAATAACTAATAATAACATAACCAACCACGGTTAAACAAATTTAAGATCTAGTTACTCTCTTAATTTAAGAATACATGATTTAAAAAAATTGTAAATGTTTTCTAAAATCTTAAAAAAAATTAAAAAGAAAAATTATGTTCTTGGTAAAAAAAATTGAATTGGAGAACTATATAATAATCTGAAAATAAATATAGAACTGTGTATGAAGAAAGTTCACAAATCTCCATATTAAGTCATTCTTCCAATGAAATACTTATGTCCTTGTGGATAAAGTATCAAATCATTGTGTATAAGGTACCAAATCCTTGAGGTGAAATTCTCTTTGTGGATAAGGTCCCAAATCCTTGAGGTGAAATTCTCATCCCAAGTGATGTTATTGTGTTCTTGGTAAAACAGATTGTGTGTTAGAGTTAGATAATAATCTGAAAATAAATATAGAACTGTGTATGAAGATAATTCAAAAATCTTGATGTATTAAGTCATTCTTTCAAATAAATACTTATCTCCTTGTGAATAAAGTCCAAAATCCTTCAGGAAATTCACTTTGTGGATAGAGTCTCAAATCCTTAGATGTAATTCTCATCCTAGGTGTTATTTGATCATATTTACACAGCAATAAAATACTAATCTTCTCAGCAGTTAAATACTTCTCTTCTTCTGCAATGGTCATATAATCAAATTTTACGATGCTCTTTCAAACTAAAGGACTCATAAATCTCCATATTAAACAATTCTTCCAAAAAACTACTTATTATCTAAAATGTTCACAAATCTCCATTTAAAAAAAAAATCTTCCGAAAAATACATATCTTCTCTTTCTTCGATGGAATAGATGTTCTCATATAATACTACGCCATTCTTGGAAAAGAAAGAAAAGACTGCAATCGAAGAAAATTTAGAAACTTTCTTTTTTCTGATGTGGGATAGAATTTGTTCTCAAATATTCAAACATATTCAAGTTCAAAATTAGGTCTTCATCGTGATCTAACCTTAAATAAGTTTGAATGTACACCATTTAAGACAACGTCAAACTTATCTAGGGGTTCTATATAATTCAAAATAATTGAGGAAAGACTAAACTATAAATTTGAAAAAACAAAAATTTGATAAAAGTCAAGAGCATACATTTATGAATCATCCTGAATGGACACATCCTTTCCTAATCCGGGTGCTTCCTCAATCCCAATCTCCCTTTCAAACACACTCTTAGGTACTCTCTTCTTCACATTAGCCTATATAACACATTTCAAATTTGAAAATTAAAAAAATTATATTCAAATGGTTATATAACACATTAAATTTAAATGATTTTAAGACATTAAATGATACCTGTGAACTCTCATACTCTTCAAACTCATCCAATGAGAATTGAAACAAGCCATCCCATATTTTCTTATTTATAATATACCTTCGCAAAACCTATGAAAAAACCTTTTCTTTTGTTAGTAGAGGTTTTTGTGGAGTTTTTTTGGTAATTTTCCCCAATTCTGTAACACTAAAAACCTCTACTAATTGGTTTTAACGTTATAGTATTGGTTCCTGACCTTTGATTTCACTTCTCTTTTTGGGCTCATTTTAGCTTTTGGAACTGCAACATTTTTTTCTAAAACCATTTTTTTCTTCTATAGTATACTTGCAATCATTAAATTATTCCTATGAAGTCCTTTCAAATCTTCCCTATTTGTCACCTACACATTTGTGGTTGCTTTCAACACTATGACAACCATATTGACATTCTTAACTTTTGTTAATAATTTTCCACAATTATGGATGGAATTCTTAGAAAGGTTGCATAATTAGCACACTATTACATTGGGTATAGAAAACAGATAAGGATAGGAAGTATCATGATATTGTCCACAATCAAAATTTTGTTATGGTGGAGGCTTGACTGGAGTAGTATGTGAAACTAAGGATTTAAAAAAATCTATTTTACATAATTTATAAATAGAAAAAATATTTCTAACATCATTTTCTAAAACTGTTTTTTGCTTCCATCATATACCTATAACATAGAGTCTCCACTTAGTGAACTTATGACATAACACATGCATTTGAGGGATATTAAAGAATATATTTGATTCCACAATATATTGAAAAATATCTCCCAAAATCCTTTTGTTGAACCCTCCTCCTAATACATCTTTAGAACAAAAAAAACCACTATTTTTATTAGATATCCTCATTTTTTACCAGATACCCCTTTTTTACCCCCCATACCCCATACCCCCCTAATACCTACAATATATTGACTCTATTTTTCACATTTTTAGAGCTCCCTTTATGAATGAACATGATAAGATATTGTTCAACAAGGTGAAGCCCATGTGACCTATAATCATTAAATTATTCATAAGAGATCCTTTTGGGAATTCCTTGGTTGTCATTTTCATATTTTTGGTTTCTTTTGGCATTGTGATAACCATATTGACATTCGTTGTTTTTCCCAATAATTTTGGACAATTTGGATGATATGGTTACTAGGGTCATCTACAACTAGAAAATTGTTACATTGGGTATATAAAATGGACAATGATAAGCAATATGGTGATATTGTCGACAATCAAAATGTTGTTATGTTGGAGGCTTGACTAGACTAGTATGTAAAACTATGGATTTTGAAGAATTTTATGGTATAATTTATAAGCTTATTATTAAAATAATAATAATAATAATAAAATCCCTTATTCAGTCAAATTACTTGCAATATTCTCAATGGCACATAAAAAAACCTAATCTATATTCTTTTCACCAATGCTTTATGATAATATTTATATATAAATGTAATCGCAACTACAATGACCAATTACATGAAGAGAAGCTAAGTAACTACAATTGATGTAAAAATATTATCTAATACCTCATTTAACATTTTAGTTAGAAACCCATACCCAAAAGTATATGTTTGTGAGTTTGATCCTTAACAATGCTTTTAATACAATTAACAACACAAAACCGAGAAGCTTGTGTATCATTCACATTTTTTCCTACCTTAATAGAATTAACAAAATAATATTTTCCTAGAATGTTGCCTCGAATCAATTATTCTTTGAACCCAAAAATTCCACTATTCATGTTGCATTTTTTTTTATAATTAACAAACTAACATTTTCCTTTATTCTTTGAACCCGAAAATTGCACTTTTCGAGGAAACTTAGTTTTTCACATCTTCGTTCCAAAATGAAATGAAACTAAATTAACATTTTTACACTCATTAAAATAAATAATTTACAATAATGCTGAAGAACAATTACAATTTGTAATCGCTTTGTATAAAATCTACAATATTAATACGAGTTTTTTTCTTTAAACTATTTATTTTTCACGTATGATTTTAATATTCAGATTCTAACATTCTTTGAATTGAGTTTGAACTGAATTCCATGTAATATCAACATATCAACATCTGATATTGAATTGAACCGAATAAATGATTAATCACCTTGAAGGGAATGATGTCCATATAAAAGTTATAGAAGTATAGGGAATAATCTAAGTGAATTTTGATGATCATCAATAATTTTTAAGGAATTTTTAATCATATTTGATGAGCAATTTATTTCATAATAAATAATTTATTTATTAATAAATAAATTATTTATTAAATAATTTTATTAATGTGAATTTTTAACCATATTTGATAAGCCAATTTCTCCACAATAAATCATTTATCAATCAAATGTCATCATTAATATCAAGATATAATCTACGAAAGTAATAGTTGACTTTAAAATTTGCAATTTCCAAAGGGTTAAACTTTTTTTTCCGATAGAAATTAACTCGATATATATTAGGTATATATCATTTACAATCACAGCAGCCATTACATATTCGTCCCGGAGACTCAGTCGGGTTTGACCTCTAGACATCCTCTCAACCGGAGAAAGGTACTGTCTTACCAATCGTGTTGTCTCACGGGACTCCAAAGGGTTAAACTTGATAATAAATCGACAAACCAAGTAAAGTTAATTCCATGTGATTGTCGTGATGTTGAGATACAATCTAAGTATTAAAATGGATTCTTTGTTGTTATGGAGATTATAATAAGTGAGCCCGATCAACCATAATTATAAACTAAACTCGATATTAAATCTCCAAACTTCATAGAGATTAATACATGTGACTGTGTAATTATGTGTATTAACACATACACATACTTTGATATATGACTATATGTGCAGTATCCAAACATTAAATTTGTTATATGTAGATATTAAGATATATTTTGTAATATTTAAATATTATCAAATTTATTAAGATATATTTTAAATATTTAAATATTATCAAATTTATTATGAATTATATGAATTAATAATATGTTTAGTTAAGGATTTTTTTTGTAAGTAAATTTGATATTGAATTATGAATTAATAATATGTTTAGTTAAGGATTTTTTTTGTAAGTAAGAAATTCTATTAAGATATTAACAGTATATATAGTAGTGTCTTGATAATTAATCGACCATCCATGTACTCTTTAAGAGTCTAGAGATATGCTGACCCACCTAGATGGAAACCAGTGTAGTTGATTAACCAAAACAAAACAAAAATGACAATGTTTTCAAAACCTGCATGGCTACGAGTAGTAGAGACTAGTATACTAAAGAAGGCATATAAACTATAATAGATTAAAAAAACTAGAATACTTGAGAGTGCTGCAACCAGATCAACCATCCAAATTTTGAATCTAAGGCTTCATCTTAGGTTGTTTCTCACCAGCCTTGATGTCTACACGAGAAGAACTAGCATCATGAGACAGTCCATCAACTCTTACAAGTTGGATGGTGCCCCCATTCCTTTTCACCACCCTCCAAAACCTCCAAACATTGGATTAGTTTCCTGTATTCCCGCTCTTTAGATATCATTCCCATGGCCACCATTGTTTTGACATGCCAATACAACTCGACAATCGGCTGTTGAATTTAGTGTCTCTATTTCTTGTGCAACCCAGATCAAGGACTATGTCCCCCACCTCCTCATTGACCTCTGCATCCCCTTGGTACCTACACACAATCTGCACATCCTCCTTGACAAGATCCATTAATGCCTTGGCCTCAGACGAGACACAATGCTGGTAATGGATGGTAATTGCCTTTGTTGCTAGAGTATCCTTGGTTTTACTACTTGAAGAAGATGCAACATTACCTTTCCAAGGATCCATGAGAAGGTAAATTCCTAAATTCCAATCGAACCAAACAAAATTGAGAAAGG
>SNQJ01S0024825.1:35609-64525 GCA_010110895.2 Picea sitchensis | reverse complement strand
GGTTGCTTTGACTTGGTCAAACCCTAGATTTGACCACAAACTCAAACTTGATGTCTTGGCTTGCTGAGAGTACCAGAAGATGCGCTAGGCTAGGGCGCAATGATCTGTCCGGAGATTAGGTCAATCCCTTCACTTAAGGTGCCTCAACAAGAGGATTAGGGTTTTTGCAACTTCTCCTGCTAGCAACCCTAGAAGCAGTGTCTTGGAAGCTACTTCTGCTAGTAACCCTAGCGGCAGTTCCTCAGCGAGCTCAATATCCTAGCGGTTATGTTTCCTTCCAGTGTTTAGAGTGAATGAAGGAGGTGTGGGCCCATAACCTATTAGAATATGAAAGATGTGTGCTCGTTGTACCATTGACAATATCCTTGTCACCCAACCATAGGTTGAAGCCACTCTCTAACCACCTTAACCTTGACAAAGAATCACTCTGGAAGCAAACCCTAGGCTAGATAGCCAAACAAAGGGTAGCGCACCTTTCCCCAAGGATAGTGCACCAACAAGAGCTAATCAGATGTTCCAAACCCTAGCCAAGAGATAGTCCAAGCGTCACTGCTAGTTGCAGCAACTGCAACGGCAACTGTCCTCCAAACCTGCGCAGAAACTGGGCAACTGCAGTGTGCACAAGTGTTGCTCTGCAATTTTGAGACTGCTTGCCAGAATGAGAATTGGCCTCCTGTATTTATACTAATTATGGCTAATTGCCTGGGCCAACTTCTCATTCTAGGTATCTATCTGTTCAGTATATATTATTATTTATGTCCGACTTCTTCTCTTGGAGGCTAATAACCTAATATAAATTATCTTCTTAAGCTGACAAGTCTTCTAGGGTTATTAGCCAACTCATTAGGGTTTCTTCTTGCTTCCCGGAGTAATCTATCCTTGTCAGGTTTACACGTGGAGGTAAATACCTCCCACAGCTACCATAATATCAACAACTTTCCCATTATACAATCAAGCTCAAAAGAAGGTGGGAACACATTCTATAGAAACCCTCAAGTTATGTAACATAATGACTTCAGAATTGTCGCCACTATGTCTCATTAACCACAACTCATTTTTGCAACTCATGAGATTTTGTAACAACTAGCAATGGCTCTACAACATTTGGAAATAACTCACAAAATTCTAAAACAATGCATTATTAGTCTTGAGTGGTCAAGACAAGTTTAGATCACATACCATTCCTCTTATACTTAGAAGAAATCTATAGAAAACGGAAAAATGCTATCTAGTTACCTTATTGCAATTAATGCCATCTCATAGAGAAAAATGGATAATAATAGGGTGGGTAGATGAAAGAGATAAAAGAAATTTCGCAAAACAGAGGCTTGTCAATTGGAAAATGGCACTACCCTTTGTATGCATAAAGCATGCATATGGTTGGCATGCTACCGATGTTGACTAGAAAATAATAAATTGCATCTCTACCAAATCCCATAAAGTGCAATTAATATGAAGGATTTGATAAGGTGACAATCAAATTTCCAATCCCTTCTCCCATAGATTCATAGGGTCAAATAACATAAACACCATTTTCACAATCCACCTAAAGGAGGAGACACCAATTTAGAGGACCTCCTTAGTGACGTATCTTTAAAAAATCCATTAACAAATATTATATTTCATATTGTTAGACAAGATTCCAATCCCCTTTCCCACGCATCTATAGTAAATAGTAAATTGCATCTCTAACAAATCCCATAAAATGCAATTAATATGAAGGATTTGAGAATGTGAGAATCAAATTTCCAATCCCTTCTCCCATAGATTCAAAGGGTCACCTTAACATAAACAGCTTTTTCACAATCCACATAAAGGAGGAGTTGCCACTTCAGAGGACCTTCTTAGTGACCTATCTTTAAAAATCCATTAACAAATACTTCTATTTCATATTGTTAGACAAGATTCCAATCCCTTTTCCCATGCATCAATAGAGTCACCTACCATAAAGACCATCTTCACAATCCACCTAGAGGAGCCACCACTTTACACAACCTTTTTAGTGACCTATCTTAAAAACTCCATCAGTGAATACTTATGTATGTTTCATAGTGTCAAATAATATAGTTGCGAGGACCATGAAGAAGACCTATCAAGTTACAAGAAATTCACAATCATCCAAATCAGCATAATGAAAATGCTTGAATTAATTTAGATGTGCTCATGAAGACAACCAGCGAACTAGGTTTGTAATTCCTTGGGAGTTTGTTTAGAGGATTTTCTTTGAATTGACCTAAATAAATCACTCTGTTATAGATACACTAACTATTTTAACATGGAAAAAAATGTAAGCATATTAACCTGATTAGCAAGGTTCTTAAGTGTGACTTTGGCAATCAATAGAAGGCAAATGCAAGATTAGTAAAGAGCTCACCACTAGAGTTAAAAATATGTATAAAAAATGTGGCATGCATTTACAAGATCCCCATCAAACTCAATGCCTCGCGACTAAGCCCAACCAAAGGTGATGTCTTATCGATGTTCAAAATCCGTTCAATTTTTTTATGCTCCCACTCTCCTTTTGTTAATAAGGAATATTCTATCAATTCTTTACTATTTAATAATGATATACATTAGTAAAATTAAAGTTTAAAACATATATAACTATCCTTCACAAATGTATATACATAAAAACAACTATTGTTATATACTCTTGATCTGATATATAAGAAATAATAATAATAATTTGATTTTAAGGCCACGGCCAAGCCAGGCACCAAACCTGTTGTCTATTGCTGTTTTAAGTAATGCCAATTTTTTTTAGGAAGAGCATAAAAACTTTAGACAAAAACTCACATAGCGAATGTCAAGGAGCTTGACATACACTATCAAGATACACCAACTACCGCATTATGTGGTTCTGCTCATTACACAATTTTCCAACGAAGGTATACCAAGAGATAAAACACCTATGCAACCCAGAGGGCTATCTTAACATAAGCCATTACTCAAGAAAGAATTGAAAAAAATTAGATCAAAACAGAAGGTATTACAAAATTCAGTTTGCAGTGGATAGCAAAGTTGAACAATCCAAGAAAAGTATTCAGATTGTGCAGTAAATCTTAATAGATTGGAAAGTACTTTGAATTTATTTACTTGAAGATCATTTCCCAGTAGTGTTGATACTTTATAAACTTTAGCTTTACAAAGTGCAACCACATTAAGGGGAATACTATGAATGCAAATAGCCACCAAGGCCTATTATTGCTCATCAAAACACATGACAAATGTGAGTCAACATTTCTACACATTGTAAATCCACAGCATTAATTAGCACACTTAAAAATAATAAGGATTTTAGAAATACTATGAAATTGTCATTTAAACGTAGACTCAATTGTAGTATGTTTGGGAAATAAGACTTGTCCCCACCAATAGGTGTAATTGTTAGTTTTACCTGTGTAGCTCGAACTGTGTTCCAGCTATTGCACCCTTCTTCCAGCAGATCAGAGAACGGTAGCAATCTCCCTCCTTCAGTTGTTCCATACAGTAGTAATAGAGGGCACATGGGCATTTAGAGGGCACATGGGCATTTAGTGGGCACATGCACGCCAAAAGCATGTATGCACAATCCTCAGTTCAGTTCAATTATATGTTTTTCCTTATCTAGCAATGCAGTTATAGTTCTAAGTTTTTGTTTTATTTAGTAGTTGCATGCACAGTTAATTAGAGGGCACAGTTTCCTAGTTAAGCAAGCCACTCATGTATGTGGATTCCCAATCTCAGTTAAGGGCACAGAGCTCTAGGAGGCATGCATGCATGCATGCCTCAATTCATCTCCAGTTGAGGCACACTTCACTTGGCTCATCTATCCATGCAAGGAAGGTGCATTAGGGTTAGGGGTTAATACCTTCAATTGAGGGGTTGTTGTGCATGTGCCCAGATTCATTGTACATTGAGAGTTTTAGTTGAGCTATATCATTTAGTTGATTGTTTTCAAATTTAGTATGAAAACAGTGATGTTTTGAGAATTCAGATTTGCATGTTTGTTATTCTAATTATCAATAGTATGTGTTTGTAGGTTAGAGTACTCTATAGTTGTTAATTGGTGTTTTCAATTTTAGCTAAGGTTTTAGGTTAATAAACTATTGCTTGCAGAATTCACTTACCATGGTCTGATTTTTTACATGGTATGAGAGAGTATTTGATTAAACCTTCCAAGAATCCATGTATGGATAGTAGGGCTTCTACCTAGGATAGGGAGTTGTCGTAAGGTTTCAGGGGTGAGATGCCTAAGATCTGTACTTAAGAAAAGAACTGTGGACCTGAGATAGGTTGTCTTTAGGTTGTTTTGTTATGTCTAGCAATGTCATGTTCCAGGAGTAGCATTATGACTACATTCAATATCAAATACAAACACGGATTGAAAGGTACCTCCAACTTCGTGGAATTGTCGAGTATAGACGTTGTTGGAGGAGCCTGATCTTTGGGATTTTGTGGGGACCAAGGGTGTAAAGCCTATCAATCAAGTGCAATTGGAAAAATATAAAAAGAAGATGGCTAAAACAAAGCCGGTCATCCTCAACTCCGTGAATGATCACTTTATCCCTCACATCGCCAGAGAGACCATGAGTAATGAGATGATTGATGTTCTACTCGTTCTATATTAGAGTGAGAACATCCATCAGAAGATGCTTCTGAAAAATAAGCTTAGAACCACATGGATGAGCAAGACAGATATTGTAGCCACTTAATGAAGATCGCTGAACTTCATGATTGGCTCACGGTGATTGAAGAGGTAAAGAGTGAAGAGTTAGCATCCAAGCCTTGAATGGGTTTTCATATTCTATGCAACATTCTGTCCGAGGGATATGTGCTCGATAAAAGCTTCCCACCATTGAAAAGCAATGGGAGGATTTCATCCAAGGGGAAACAATACTAGAGAGTGCTGCAGGTATAGAGGAAAAGCAAAATCTAAACCCCATCAACAAAATGAATAAGGGCAGTGAGAAAAGAGGACCCAAGAAGGGTTACAAAGGAAAGAAAGGGGATTCAAATTCCTCTAATCAAGGTAAGGACTTGAGCAACATCAAGTGTTTCAAGTGTTAAACGTTTGGCCACTATGATGTTAACATTCACCAAGTGTTCTTAGGCACACAATTTTATGAATCAGGATAACAAAAATTACTTAATAGGTGAGAGGCATGGTGTATATATAACCTGTGTAGCTTTATATCAACATGCCATGTGTCCTTACCCAACAATGCAAGGATAATTACTATGAAAAGGATGTGACAAGGGCAATCTGTCTCCTAGGAAATACATATCTTCTAGAATAACTTTATTTATTATTATTCTGGGGAAATGTCTATCTAAATAAAAGTTAGGATTATAGTTTATTAGGTTGGCATTTGTTTATCAATGTCATGAGAAGAAGGGCAAAGGCAAGTAGTGGCAGCAGCAGGAGTTTGTAGGGAGTGCAGAAGCATCCATTAAAGTGGATGAGCTTTCATCCAAATTGAAACACACTTCTGCATGGTCTCATGCCCTTCATCTGACACCGTGTCTAGTGTCAAATGGTATGTGGGCAGTGGAGCATCCAAACATATGACCTCTAACCAGAAGCCCTTCAATGACCTTCAAGAACAGGAGATAGGGATACAAGTGGAGCTTGTGATGATGTCGCAAGTCCAGTGGTAAAAGTGGGAGTCTATCTCATTCCAGATGCCATCAAGTGATTTTCTTGAGTTCAATGATGTTTTATATGTACTTGGTTTACCTCATAATCTCCTTTTAGTGTCAATGATGATAAACCTGGGATATATTGCCCAGTTTGATAATCAACAAGTCCTCATCTAGAAGAGATGCCTAAATCTTGGTTGATTTTGGCCAGAGATATTTGAGAGGGTGGTCTGTATAGGTTGCAGGGAGATGCCCTAGTGCATGATAATGACAACTAGTGTGAGCTTTGCATAAGAGGCTAGGGCACTTGCACTTTGGTGTGTTGTCAATCTTGAAGGACATGGTGCAACGATTGTTGGATCAAGGTTGAGAAGAAAGGAGTGTCCACACGTTGTACCCTTGACAAGCATGGCAACACTATTTTTCCCAGCAGTGAGCATAAGTCAAGAGAAATTATTGCCTAATCCACTCTAATGTATGTTGATCCATGACTTCAACTTCTTTATCAAGTAACAATTAGTGTGTTCCATTTATTAATGATTCCTCTAGGAAGTCCTAGATTTACTCCATGAAGACCAAGGATGAAGTCTTCTAGAAGTTCAAAGAGTGTAAAACTTTTGTGGGAAATTAGACAATAAATAAAATCAAGTTGTTGAGATTTGACAATGGTGGGGAGTATATTTCCAAGGAGTTTGACACTTTTCGCAGGCAAGCAAGAATCAAAGAGGCGTTGATGTCGCCCTACAACCCTTACTACAATGGGGTTGCAGAGAGGAAGAATAGCTCCATCATAGAGATAACCTATGATTCTTGATCTAGATCTGTCCATGTGTATGTGGGCAAAGCCATGTCTTATAGTTGTCTATATTTTGAACAAGTGTCCTCGTGGAGTTTTGAGGGACAAGACCCCAAAGGAAGCACTCACAATTAAGAAGCCTCGGGTAGCAAACCTTCTTGTTTTTAGATCCCATGTCTATATTCATATACCTGATGAGAGAAGGGCTATGCTAGAGACTTCTAGTTTGAAGGGTATTTTGTGGGCTACAATGAGACCTCTAAAGCTTACAAAGTTTGCATCCAATCTCAATAAAATATAGTTGTGAGCAAAGAGATTGACGAGGATGCATGGTCCTCCAAGTCTTAAGAATCTCCAACGAACACTGAAAAGGTAGAGGAGTTTGTTCTCCCAAAGGTTGATTCACAAATTCCAAAGAAATCGAAGTCAAATTAGTAAGCCTCCAAAGGTGCAAGGGATGCCTCTTTACTGTCCAGCGCAAAGAGAAAGCCTAGGTGGTTTACCCAAACACTAAAGGGTGCACAATAGTAAGTTGGAGCTCCTAACACTTCTTTTTGAGTAAATCACCCTCCATGTTTCTGAATTAAGTGTCACTAATGTCTTCCATCATTGATGCAAAGCCTTCTAGTTTTGAGGATGCAACAAATCAATAGGTTTGGCAAGATGCCATGTTGGAGGAGTACAACCCCATCATGAAGAATGATGTATGGGAGATTGCGACCAAAGGGGAAGTTAGTGATTGACTCTAGGGAGTTGTACAAAGATAAGCATGCAACAGAAGGAAGCATAGAGAAGTTCAAAGCTCGATTTTTGGCTAAAGGGTGCTCCCAAAAAGAGGGAGTTGACTATGAGGAGATTGTTGTTCTTATTGTCAATGATACCTCCATCGAATTCATTATGTCTTTCGCATTGATGTTTGGTTGGCATTTATATCAAATGGGTGTAAAAGCAACTTTTCTTAATTCTTTGATTGAAGAGGTGTACATTAATCAAAAAGAAGGCTTTGAGGTGCATGGACATGAGACCCATGTTTGCAAGTTGAAGAAATCTCTTTATGAGCTAAAGCAGGCACCACATGCATGGTACTCCAAGAACGATGAGTACTTTTTAGGCTTGGGTTTCATTAAAACAAATGCATATTCCAATCTTTACTCTTTGTTTGATGATTCTAATCTACTATGAAACATGATTCGTCCAAATATCCCCCCGTGTCTTGAATCCCACGTGGGGACACAGATTCGACCTAATTCGTGTCGGACACAAATTTGGATGGTGTCCCAATTTCATGACATGTGTCACGCAAAATGGAGGCCCATGCCCTCTAAAAAGCGCCTTTCTCACTCTTTTTTGTCATTGTTTTCTCAACAAGTCAAGGTGTGGGCGATTTTGGTGAGCAAGGAAGAGGGTTTTGTGCGGCAAGTGGATTTGAGAACCAAACTGCAAGTTTTCTGCTATAGCAGTGATATTTCTTCCTCCTTCAACAAAAATGATGGTTCGATCATCAAAGACAACAGCAAAAGGGCAAAGGAAAGGGAAGAATCCCAATGTTGGTGTTGCTCCTCCTCCAACAACTTCAGTACCCTCTTTTGGTGTCCCATCTTCTGCAAGTGGAGCTGGAAGTGAAGCTTCAAATGATGGAAAAATCAACAGTGCAGCCAAACAACAAGGTCAAGACAACAAATATCCATTGCGAAAGTATGTTACAAAGAAACAAGAGATGGGGCCAAGGCAAAGGGGGGTGGGAATGTTTTGTGGACATGTGACTTTTTCCATAATGATTTTACAAGCACTTATTTCCGAGTTAAAGGCCATTTGTTGGGGCTTCCTTGTGGACTTGGAGCATGTAAATCAGTGAGTGCATCCAAAAAAAAGAGAAATGGCAAAAGAGGATGTTGTTGGCTTGGGAAAGATGGCAGAAAATCCAAAATGATGATCCTCTTCCATTCTTGAAGAAGCCATCTAGCAATTTTAAATTTGGGAGTGGGAGTGCAACTCAAGTTACTCAACAAGCAAGAAAGAGGGGGGCAGTTGGACCAATGGACAAGATATTTCAGCGAGAGAAGCAAGAAGAGGTTGATCTTACTATTGGTTTCTTTTTCTATCTCAACTTCATTTCCTTCAATGTTTGCACGGTCTCCTTTGTTTCTTGAGATGTGTAGAGCTCTAATTGATCAGGCTCCAATCGGATATGTTCCTCCTAATTCAGAGAAGCTTAGAACCACATTGTTGGTGAAGGCAAAGAAGGAGGTGGATAAAATCCTACAACCTATCAAATCAGCATGGCCCTCAACAGGTGTTAGTATTTTTTTTTATGGTTGGACAGATGCATCACGCCATCCACTCATCAACTTCATGGTGTCTTCCCTAAATGGAGCAGTCTTCTTGAAAGCGGGGGATGCTCTTGGAAAATACAAGGATGCACAATGGGCGAATTGTTCATTAAGGTTATTGAAGATGTAGGTGTTGATTCTTGTTTGCAAATTATTACAGACAATGCACCTGTTGCAACGYTGTTGGCATGATTGTGGAAGCTAAATATCCACAAATATTTTGGACACCTTGCATTGTTCATTCTTTGAATTTAGCACTTAAATCTATTGTTGTGGAAGTGACATGGATGGGAAGTCTTATTGAGGATGCACGCCATATCTGCAATTTTGTACAAAACCATACCAATGCCCTCACAATCTACAAAGCATACAAACATCTATCATTGTTGAAGATTGCAGATACTCGGTTTGCCTCCTCATTCATCATGCTTAAGAGGTTGAGGGAGGTCAAGAGTGTTCTTGGGTCCATGGTTATTTGAGAATATTGGTCTTTTTGGAGAAAGACAAATCAAGCTTCTTCAAAAAGGGTCAAGGATACAAGAGATGATGGTTGGTGGGAGAGGGTAGATCTTACCCTTAAGATCATGGACCCTATCATCTCTTTGTTGCGGTTTGCAGACACGGACAAGCATGTCCTAGGAGAGGTTTATGAGGGGTGGGATTCCATGATTGAGTCTGTGAAGACCGTTGTTTTAGAGCATGAGTGCCCTAAGTATGGGATAGCAGGAGAGACCTTATTCGCCACCATACAAGATATTCTTATCAACGAGTGGGATAAGAATTGCACACCTTTGCATTGCTTGGCTCACTCATTGAATCCCAAGTATTATACTAATGAATGGCTCAATTGTGGGCCTTCACGCAGATTCACTCTGCATATGGATGGTGAGATTTCACAGGGAGGAAGGATGCATTTAGACGGATATTTCAGGATAGAGCATACCTTGATGAGGTAGAGGAGGGTTTCATAGAGTTTTCCACTGGCACTGGGAGATTTGGAGGCTATGATGTGCTCAGAGACAAGGGGGGCTAAGAAGCCCTATGCTTGGTGGGTAACTCATGGGGCAGCATGCCCTCTTCTACAACAAATAGCCATGAGGCTCCTCTCTCAGGTTACTTCATCCTCTTGTTGCGAGAGGAATTGGAGCACATATGGGAATTTGTACAGTTTGAAGAAGAGCAGGCTTGAGCAATCCAAGGCAGAGACGATGTATGTGCACAGCAATCTCCGTCTTATTTACAGGCAGAGAGAAGAGTGGGTGAAGGGAAAGACAAATATGTGGGATATGTTTCCTGATCATATGGGTTTAGACAATAGTGTTGAGTTGGCATTAGCCAACTTGGATCTCAGTGATCCAGTGCTAGAGCCAGTCACTTTTGATGATGGTGATCCTCTTGAGGAGTCATCCTCCACAACAACAAATGCACAGATTGCACTGGATATAGAGGAGGAGGAGGAGGAAGAGTAGGATGGAGAGGAGAGCAGTGGTGAGGACATTGATATTGATGATTATTTCATGGAGGACA
Organism: Picea sitchensis; assembly: GCA_010110895.2. Lineage (NCBI taxonomy): Eukaryota > Viridiplantae > Streptophyta > Pinopsida > Pinales > Pinaceae > Picea > Picea sitchensis. The sequence goes on along the minus strand of SNQJ01S0024825.1, from coordinate 54,250 downwards.
AGTACAAATAAGTCTTGACAGTTCTTCCATCCACGGTGTCGGTTCTAGTATCTACCCTATGTCTATTTTGTATTTGTCATTGGCATTCTCACCTATAGTGTTAGTGACTCTGATTCGGTATTACTATCTAGTATGAATCATGATCATTGTAATACATTTTGATTTTGATGACTTAATGAGAATGTTGCAGGCGAAGCTAATGGCTCTAATTTCTTGTGTGTTCAAACCAGTCTTTAATGTTTGTCATTTTATCATCATTGATGTTACAATGTTGAATCAGAAAGTATACAATATAAATTATAATTTATAATTTTAATCATCTAGTTTCTAACAAAATATGAATCTTTATGTCTAAATTTCATTTTTGTATGTGTAATTTTCAAATTTTTTTCATATATATATATATATATATATTTATATATATAAACATGTCCTCTGTGTCCTATTGTCGAGGTCAAAATTTCACGTGTCAAACACTCATATTTTCGTGTCCTCTGTGTCCCATGTCATCGTGTCAGGTGACTTAGTTAATCTACTTGTTTTAGCCTTGTATGTAGACAATCTTATATTTGTAGTAAGTTTAGAAAAACTCATAGCATGGTACTAGGAAAATTTGCCTAAAGAATTTGATATGAAGAGCATTGGCTTTATGCACACTACTCTTGGGTCTAGAGGTGTAGCAGAGTCGAGGTGAGATTTTCCTCGGACAAGGTAACTATGCAATTCAGATTCTAAAGAAATTTTAGATGATGAACTGTAAGTCCATGACTACTGCTATGGTAGCAAATCTGAAGTCATTTGTTGATTCAAATTCAAATTTGATTGATCCCTCCGTGTATATGGGGTGGATAAGTTCCCTCATGTATCTAGTAAATATCAAACCTAATATTTGTTCTACAATGAACACCTTGAAACATCATATGGTGGAGCCCACACAAGCTCATTGGATTGCTATAAAAGATGTGCTCCAATACTTGGAAGGCAATGTGCATTTTGGTCCAAGGTATGTTGGTGAGTGAAAGTTGGCGCTACATGAGTTTACAAACTTGATTGATTGCGCAAGTAGTGCTCGTGACAAGAGAAGCACTTCAAGTATTGTTTCAATTTGGGTTCAAGTATGGTTTGTTGGTTGAACAAGAAGCAAGTTTCACTGACATTTAACTTAGTAGAGGCAAACATTAGAGAAATTTTGAGGTCTAATAATAAAATTAAAGAGATGAATTTTCAAAAGAAAATAAAATAAAACTACTTTTTTAATCATATTTTTGACATATCTCCTTGTAGGTTTACTCGAATTTCAAGTGTAGACACTCATTGGATGTGAAGTTAAACTTACCCATGGTGAGGTAAACTGGAAATACATGAAAAAAACATGTTTCTTGAAAAGACGCATGTTTCCAACGAAAACCCACTCTACATACTTTGATAGACCCACGGTGAGATAAACAGGAAATACATGGAAAAAAAATACATACTTTGATAGACCCATCAGGAGATAAACTAGAAATACATGGAAAAAATGTTTCTGAAAAATATGCATGTTTCCAACAAAAACCCATTGTACATACTTTGATAGACCCACAACGAGATAAAATGGAAATACATGAAAAAAATATAAGCGGGCTTGGAAAATGTATTTCAGCTTTATCTCATTGTTCAATGCGTTGAATTCTCGTGAAAGCAAATGCAGAAGAGCCATTTTCTTGGAGGATGGCTAAGACCCCAGCCAAGTTCTAGGGCCCCCTAGTGTACTCCCGGGGTTCTTGGTCTGGAACCAAAACAGTCAGTGCCATGGAAAAGACTCCTTAAAGGCCCCCAGATGATCAAGTTCTTGCTCGGGACCAAGCTGCTGAAGATCTCAGGAGGGCCTCCAAAAGATGATCAATTTTGGTCTTGACCAGCAGCTTGAAGTCCCTAGATATACCTAGGGCCCCGGGACATAAACCTGTGGCACCCATGCGTAGGGGACATGGGTAGACTGGTCTCTTGTACTCAGGATAAGACCCCAGAGATGTTCTAGGGCCACCTTAACTTTGATCACGTGTTTGTTGGTGTATGACCCTCTTTGAAGGGAGGCATGACCACATGAGGGATGTATCCCATAATAATGCAATGATGATAAAGTTAAAAAGGTCACATTGAGAATTATATGGACATGCGTAAACCTCTTTCTTCCTAAACCCTCCACCTTGGCTTGTGGGGTTTGGTTTTGTTTTGGAACTTGTGTTTTGTATTTTTAGAGGTTAATACAAGAAATAATTAATAACAGAGGGTCTGAGAAATATATTTTAATTAATATTTATATTAATTAAATATATTATTTTTATTATTATTTCTTTTAATTAGCCCTCACCCAAAAGTATAAATAAAGACCCCTCCCTCTTCATTTCAACACTTCATTCTATCTCTCTCCTAAGTGTGACGCATTGCACCATTGCAACAGTTTGGCCCCCTTTTGTAACAGCTCAATCTCCTCTTGCAACAGTTCGGCCTCCTTGCTATTGTTAGCGGCTCCCTTTAGTGGCAGTTTTCAGATCAGTTTTCAGATCTCCTTTGTGGCTGATTTGGTCCAGGTCTCTGATGTTTTGTTTTTGCTGATATGTGAGTGGGATAAGTGCCTTCTACTATTGAGAACAATTGTGTTGCTGCCTTCTGTGAACATTACCAGCCAGACATCGTTTCTCAGACAGCAAACCCTCTTCTGATATGTGACCGTCCCCTATCTAAGCCTCCTATGAAGGCCGCGACACTCTAAGTAAGGTGGCTGGGCCATCCTTAAGACAGTCATACCACCTCCCAGCTGTTCCATTCTTGCAGGAGGGTTTGTGGAGTGTTATTGTGTGAAGTTCTGGTGGAGGTTTGATTGTCTTATAATTCTCTTTGACAAGAGAACTCACCCATAAGGTAGATCCATGATCTTGGACTTTTTATGAACATATATTCAGTGGCTCTTCATCTCTTGTGTTTGACATGAACTTCTTCAGAGATCAGAGGTAAGACTTCAGAGATCTGATTATACTGTTGTCTACCATTCTAGATCTGATTATCTACTGACTTGATCTATTTATCTAGTTGTTTAGAACTGTGGATCTATTACTTAGATTTGTCTTCTATTTGTTTAGATCTTGAGAAAACTATTACTCAGATCTGTGACTTATTTAGCTTATATCTGAATCTAATTATGAACAAGAATACTATCCTAGATCTGATCTTTGTGTATAACTCGGGAATGGGTTCATGGTTTAAACCTACTTGCTGTTTAACTTAACTACAGTTCAGATTTATTATTGTTCTATTCTAACAGATATTAAAAGACAGTGATTTTCTGCTTTACCTTTATAATTCTAACATTCAAGAAGCACATTTTTTTCATGTATTTCAAGTTTATTCACTATGGTCTATTATAAGTATGCAAAGTGGGTGTTCATTGGATGCCTACACTTGAAATTTGAATAAACCTATAAAGAGATAAGTCAAAAATATGATTTAAAAAAATAGTTTTTTTCCTTTCTCCAAAACTATTTACCCTTTTGGTTGACATCAACATCTTGAATCCTATTGGTTCTTTTAAAGTTGATGTTGATAGCACATTTTTTTTATTTGAAACCCAGTTTTGACATCAAAATTTCTCTAATGGTACATGGCAGATAACTCTGCTAGTTGTGAAGCCATCTAGCTTCACAAGTTACTAACAAAGTTGACAGACCACATTACGGTGATGCACTTTGAGCATCAAAGTTGTATCAAACAGAATCCAATGTTTCATGATCGATCCAAGCATATTGATATCATGTACACTTCATCAGACACAGGGTTCAAAAGGTAGTGGTTCTTCAGTGTTTTGCTAGAGATCAACGAGTTGCAAGTATCTTGATCAAGCCCTTGGCAAAGGGGAATTTTGAGATGTTCAGGGAGAGGCTTGGTGTGGTTGATACACTTTCCTCACTAGAGGGAGAGTTATTTTTTGTTCTGTGTAGCTCATACCATGCTCTAGTTATAACACCTTTCTTCTTCCAACAGAATAAACAGCAGTAGTGACCCTCCTTTAACAGTTCCATACAATAGTAATGAGGGTGCAAGGTCATTTATGGAGGACAGAGAGACGAAGGGTGCATGCATGCACCATCCTTGGTTCAATTCCAGTTTAGATGTTTTTCCTTATTTGGCAGTTCAGTTCAGTTCAGTTTAGTAGTTGCATGCATAGTGAATTCGAGGGCAAAGTCCTAGTTAAGCAAGGTCTCTAGGAGGATGCATGCTTGCATATATCAATTCATCTCTGATGGAGGTGCACTTCACTTGACTCATATATCCATACAGGGAAGGCACATTAGGGTTAGGGGTTAATACCTTCAATTGACGCATTGTTGTGCATGCACCCAGATTCAATGTATCTGCGCTACTTCCTAGTCTATAAAGTAGAAGCAGTGCACACCACTGTGATGGTTTGAGAATTCAGATTTGTATGTTTTTTCTAATTATCAGCAGTGTGTTTGTAAGTTAAAATACTCTATAGCTGTTATTTTGATTAGTGTTTTCAGTTTAAGGCTTTAGCTATCTAGGGTTTTAGGTTAAACTCCTGAGTGCAGAATCTACTTACCATCGTCAGATTTTTTACAATAATTTGGTTCTGCTGTATCACTTACTCACCTTTATGTGGTATACCAAGAGATGAACACCTATGCAACCCATAAGGCTAACTTAGCATAAGCCATAACTCAGCAAAGGATTGTATTAATTTTAGATCAAAACAAAAACTATTACAAATTTCAGTTTGCATTGAATAGCAAAGTTGAACAGTCTCAGAAAAATGTTCACGGAAAAGCTTAACAGTTAGGCAAGTGCTTGAATTTATTTAGTTAAACATTATTTCCCAGAAGTGTTGATACTTTGAAATTTTGGTTTGAAGTGCACCCAATTAAGGGGAATAATTTGGATGCACATAGCCGCCAATGTTTGCTATTGCCCATGAAAATATAGGACAAATGTATGTCAACATTTCTATAAACTATATAAATCCTCAGAAGTAATGTGCCCAATTGAAGATAAGAAGGAATTTATAAATACTATGAAATTGTCAATTAAACACAGAATCAAGTGTAGTATAAAAACCATCAGGCGGGGGACATGTCCCAGACAATAGGTGTAATATGGTTCTGCTGTAGCACTTACTTGGTTGCAACTTTATGCAGGGGGTGTGTGGAAACATTATGAATAGATAATTAGGCCATTTGGTAATGGCCCTTTGTAAAACACCATACTTGTAGTCATTAATTATGTTGTCATTTCTCACCCATCCTAATTTCCCAACCAATGTCAATCCCAGAAACAAACTGTAACCTATGAAATATCAGAACAACAATCAACTGCAAATTACCTTACATAACTGCCAATTAACATACAATTTTAAAAGCCCAAGCATAATCTTAAATAATAGTAATACTTTGCATTATTTCAAAATTCCAAAACAATGGCTTAAGCTCTGGGACAGAGCCACAACCAAGCTTACATATTTTGGGCAGACCATAATTGCAAAAATCATATGCCTACCAGGATCATAATTTGATTCAAGAAAATAAATGGAAATTGGTGAAAGGGAGTGATCTTCGGCCAGAAGAGTAGCGAAATATGTTTCTTAGGTCAATGAAAACCTATGAAATATCAGAGCAACAATCAACTGCAAATTACCTTACATAACTGCCAATTAACATACAAATTTAAAAGCCCAAGCATAATCTTAAATAACAGTAATATTTTGCTTTACTTCAAAATTTCAAAACAATGGCCTAAGCTATGGGACAGACCCACAACCAAGCTTACATATTTTGGGCAGACCAAAATTGCAAAAATTATATGCCTACCAGAACCATAATTTGATTCAAGAAAATAAAAAGAAATTGGTGACTCCATGTTTCTGAGGTCAATGAAGCATTTTTTGAGGAAGATGGGAAAAAAAAGAAGCATGTTTACTTCCAAGCAAGTGATGAGTAGCATGCATGCTTCTACAGCTTCTCTATGATGTAATTGCTGGTGAGCTCTCACAACCAGGACAATTATGCAAGCTCTCGTGAATATAGATGTCGCAATCAAAGCAAAAATGATGTTTGCATTTGGGACAAGCAAGTCGCACCCCAACTTTGCTTCCTGTGCATCCAGTTAACTACAAGTCAGAATAAATTTCTACTAGTCAATTAAATACTATTATCACAATAAGGAGTTCACGATAATGTTTTCAAGCACTAAAGAAACAAATTTACTTGATGCAAGCTATAAAACTCAGGTCTACTTTTCTATATAGTTGATAGTACCAAACAAAAAACTAAATACATTGAGATGTCAAAATGAACAGATAATTGAGAATTCTATCAAGAACGCAACAAACTGTCAATACACTATACTCGAACTGTTATTTAGACATCTCAATTCCACAATAGTAACAAAAATGAAACCAAAAAAATCTGAAAAGGAGAGTAGCCAAGCTCAAGATGAAATGTGAGGAATTGAACCAGCTCTTAAGGATTAATAATTCTACTTCCCTCATCCATAGGGATGGCATCCTGCATTTCCTCAAGTACTAGGTACTCAAGGACATGGGAACATCACAGATTTATACATGGGAGGGACCAAAGTCTAAGGATGTTCAAAGGATGTCCCTAGATGAGAGACATAGCATGTGTCCCAAGGACACCCAGCCATCCTCCATGGCCTAGGGCCAGTTTTTAATTTTTATTCTCTGCACTAGTTTTATTGTGGATAATTTCAGGTTTCAAACTTTAAACTTGTAGAAGCTAACTTTTATTATCGAGGAACAGAGACTTATTCAGACTATTGATTGTTGAATTTAGCCTGAAATGTATTTGCTGATCAATTTATGTGGCTTTGTGAAATTCTTTACAAAATTTGATGTTACACTTATGTAATGGAGAAATTTCATGAACCAAACAAGCAAAAAGCAAGAAATTTCATGAACCAAACAAGCAAAAAGCATTCTCTCATGCCAATTTTTTAACAAGATCTCCACACATAAAAGTACTGTGAAAAAGTATTAAAAAAGACAGCAGTAATCATTTGCAAAAGTCATATCACCAATGGATAGTGTTATATTCTTCATCAATGTTGAAAATAATGTTTCAGGGAAAATATCAGAAATTACGAAAATAATGGCAAGCACAAACTTGAACCTGAAAAACTCAAAAAATATCGGAAAAATCAGCAACCTGAAAAACTAGGAAAAAACAGAAATATGGGGAGATAACGAAGATATTTGCAACACTGAATTAAGAAGGAAATAAAGGACACTTTAATTATATCTCCCCAATCGAGATTGAATACTATGTTTAGATGGTTCAGAGGATTGTTGCAACAAAGTTTTGTTTATTCCTATGCAACTTGAACATTGGTATAGAAAATGATGTGTAATGGCCTAGCATTTATCCAGAAGATTAGAAAGCTTTTAATTTGCAATAGTTGTGTTATTTTGTTGGGTATTTTCATTTTGACAACAAAGAAGTATAAAGGAGTAATAAATTAGGAGCCCAAGAGACTAAAGATTTCCTTTTAACCTTATAAGGCATGACAAAGCATTGATCAGTGGGCATAATTTCCATAGTATTTTCATGGCATAGATTGCTTCACCTGAGGTGAGTACAAGTACACACTTGTTTTGAAAAAACATTAACTAGTTGGAAAAATTCATCGAGTAGAACTTGTACCAAAAAATGCAATGCAAGCAAACTAAGTATATGGATCTTATGAGTTACTATTCTCTTTCAAGATTCAAGGCTATTGCCCCAATTCATAAATACAGCTTTCTTAGAGTAATATCCCTGAATATAACTGAAACTTCCTTATAATAATATTCCCTGGTTATCCTCCTCGGTAGGTTCAAGATTATGATTATCTCTTTAATTTATCAGACATCCCCTTTGGAAATATTACAAAGTCATTCTTCAAAATTTTCTTTTACACATCTTGATTCTTAAATGATATTACATTTTAATTTCCATTATCACAATTAATTTACAAGTCAACAGATATTTTGTGTCTCTCCCCCATTGGATGCTGCCTGAATTATTTTTCTATGTCCCTCTCATGTAATCTTCGTTCTCAGGCCACATCCTTCCTCTAACTGTAACCATATGCCTACTAAGAGAACTGTACATCTGGACAATGTGGTAAATCGCTAATATAGTATCTTATCAAATATTTATTGGTTTTTCAATGTTTAAAAATTCAAAATATGCTTCAGTTCCTCCATGGTGAGTGACCACCGTTTTTGTCTATGTCTCTCCCATGTCATCCTCATTCTCATGCCACATCCGTCCTCTTGTCAGTAAAAATTCAAAACATGCTTTCAATCGTCCATGTGAGTATCCACTGCCTTCACATCATGCATTCCATTTCACCAACAAATCATCTCCAAATCTAAGCTCAACTTACAATGGCTTGCTCCAAGTACCAGTTTTGCACTCAAGGCTTGCATGAAAACACAACTCCTACAAAAGAAGAGTATCTCCATGCACCCCAATAGCATTAGCCTCTCTTCCCTTTCCTAGTATTTTCTTCCAAAAGATCAAAGTACTCATGAAAATCGATGTCCATTCTGCCCCTGTTTTTCTCGCCACTCAAAATTGTTGAAATTAATGCAGCTGCAAGAGCCATTCTCTGGAGGATGGAAAAGACCCTAGTTGTGGACTAGAGCTCCTAACACACTCATGAGGTTTCTTGGTATGAGACCAAGTAGTAAGAGCCATGGAAAAAGACCCCAGTGAGGGCCCCCAGTATATGACTGGGGTTCTTGGTCTAGGACCAAGCAGTAAGTCCCTAGATGTGTTCCACGAAATCCTTGCCCAATGCTTGGATTGATCCTTGGATATGTTCCTTGGTGGTTGATGTAAGTCCCTAGATGTGTCTAGGGCCCCTGGACGTGTTCCAAGGAATCCTTACCCAGTGCTTGGAGTGATCCTTGGATATGTTCCTTGGTGGTTGATGTAAGTCCCTAGATGTGTCTAGGGCCCCTGGATGTGTTCCAGGGAATCCTTGCCTAGTGCTTGGATTGATGTAAGTCCCTAGATGAGTCTAGGGCCCCTGGATGTGTTCCAAGGAACCCTTGCTTAATGCATGGGTTGATCCTTGGTCTTGTACCTTGGTGGATAAGACCCTAGATGTGTTCTAGGGCCCCCAGATGTGTTCTGGGGCAACCTGGTCTTGGACCAGGTAGATCTTGGTGAAATAACAAGATGTGTTAATGTGTGATCCACTTTCTCTCTCCTAGGATGGTCCATGAGACCTAGTAGTGCCTATGAAGATGGACATGACCACATTGTTGATGTACCCTCTTATGCAGTGATGATAAAAGTTATAGGTCATTATGAGACTCATGTGGACATGTTTTACCATTATGGACCCCCCTTGACTTTGTCCTAACAGGTACCCCCTTATTGTTTTGCTTTCCCTCTTGCTTTATGTGATTGGGGTTTTACTTCATGTGATTGGGGTTTTATATGTGATTAGGGTTTTTCTAATTAATATTAATATTAATTGACATTTTAATTTTCTAATTAATATTAATATTAATTGACATTTTAATTAATATTTATATGAATGAATATTTATATTAATTAAAGCTCAATATTTAATTATAATTATAATTTCCCTAACCCCTCTCCCTAACTATAAATAGAACCCTACCCTCTAGCATTTGATCACACTCACACTCTCTCCTCTCTCTCCTTGTTGCGGCTACCTCAATGAACACTCTCCTTTGTTGGTGCGGCCTCTCTATTGGTGTTTCAATTTCAGATCTGAGTTGTTTGGTCTTGGTGTTGGCTGGGAATTCCTTCTTGATAAGTTTGTTGGTGCATGAGATGCTAAAGTGCCTCCCTTGAGCAGCCGGATCTATCCATCTGTGCAGAGGTTGCTTCCTTTAACTACCGGACCTATCAACAGTGTTTGAGGAGCCTCCTTGTGGGTGTTGAATCTGCCCTTTAGGGCCACGAACCTGAGTACAGGTGTCATGGCCTCTTTTGTGGGCTATCTCTTGGCTGTGTGAAGGTCACGGCCTATCCTCCTAGCTACCGCGTGTTTCGCTGATGTCCCTGTGGGGTTTATACTTGTTGTCCAGACTCCAGACCTTCTTCCTGTATGGAGGGTTTTTCTTGTGGAGGGTTTGTAGTTTATACTTGTTGTCCAGACCTTTTCCTATATGGATGGTTTTGCTTGTGGAGGGTCTGTTGTTTATACTTGTTGTCCAGTTCATACCTGTGCTATCTGCTGAGAGTATTGTTGTTATCTACTTGGAGGTCATGTTGTTTGTTCTTGCTGTCTACAGCTTCTTTTGAGGGTTTATATCATTGGTAAAATTGTCCCACAGTCCACATTGACAGAGATCAAACCATAGAGGTTTGATCCATGAACCTAAACTATTCCTGAGCATATTTTTCAGAGGTATACATCCACACATGTGACAGGTACATCTTACATTGATCAAGAGGTAAGCTAAAAGGTTTACTTTATACTCAAAATTCTTGTTTGTATTCAGATTTGTTTATATCTCTTCTTCTATATGTTGATCTAGTAAACAGAATTTTTAAAGCATTTTGTTTTCCATTTTTCCCGAATTCTAACATGGTATCAAAGCTTAGGGCAAGAAAAGAGCTCTCTAGTGGCAAACTTTTGAGCCTACGTAGATCCTTGTTTTAGGTTTTCAGAGCTTCATGGCACACTCAACAGAGTAGTAAGGATGCAGCACTGCAGCAGCATGTATTTTGTTGATAGATTTATCACATTAATAGGCTTATTTGCTAATAACATGGACCTTAGAACTCACACTGAAAGAGTATGATGTACACTTGCAAATTAGGTGATGTATGCTCATCGCTCTACCTTGCTCCACTACATAGATTATAATCGAAGGGCCATAACTGACATTCAAAACATGTAGCAAACAAAAGGCATCTAGTTACTTGGGCAGTTCTGTATCTCAAATGCATGAATGCAACAGCAAAATTGCAAACCTCAAAAAGCTCCTGTTGAGTCAAACCCAATTCTCAAGATTTTGTACACTGGCAAAAAGAATGACAGAACTTTGGTAATGATTAGCTTGTAACTGAAATGTATTTCTGGTACCTGTATGCATTTTTTTTTTCAGTTTATGATTTTTTAAACGTCGCAGTAACATCACTCTTACTGTAACAATTTTCAAATAATGACTCTGCCTAGCATAGCAGGGCATAGTTTACTTTTTGTGCTTCAAAAGCCTTGAATAATTGAAAGCTCAAGGAGATATGGAAATAGAGCATCTATATGGCTAGCATCTCCTTTATAACCGTGGAACATTGCCACTTGTACTAATGTAAAATACTAGCAGAAACATTGTTTTTGTCTTTTTGTTAAATATCAATATAATTGCATCACAAAAGCCATTGCTACTAAAGCAAGCAGTTGGATGTAAGCCAATTCAATGTCGATACCATTTCCCCGAATTTTTCTTTTATTCCTGTACATAGTGAAAGTGCCAAAGACTTGCTAAATAGAATTATAATGAGGATCATCTAGCATTTTAAGTTGGCATCTGGATTCTTGCTTTCTCTAAAAGTACCTTCAGGCGCTGCAGGTTTTCTGCTTCCTTTAAAATTTCATGACACCATGTTGGCTTCCTTTTGGCAGGAGGTTTCCCTAGGGGAAACTGAATAGAATCCCTTATGGGGTCCATTGAAGGCTCTATGGCCTCCTCCCTCTGCTCATCTGAAAGTTGTGAATCTGAACGTGCTAGAGATGGAGCTTCCTGCTCCTCTGTAACACAGGGAAGTTCTTTGGAACGACGAAAGGCAGCTTCCTCATGGAAGGTCACGTCTCTACTGACCTCTATATACTTTTGCCCTGGCACATAGATTCAATATGCTTTTGACGTCTCATTGTACCCCACAAAAGTGTCTTTCTTTCCAAAGGACTCTAACTTAAGTCCTCTTTTCTTTTGGTACATGAATGTAGACAGGACTACCAAAAATTCTTAAATGATCAACTAAAGGCTTCTTACCCGTGAAGACTTCTTCTGGAATATTCTCTTCCAAGGCTTTATGAGGACACCTGTTCTGAAGATTCTAATCATACATCATAGCTCTGGTTGCCTCACAAATTATCTTGTTCTTTCTTTCTGCAACCCCATTCAGTTGGGGATTATAAGGCACAGTCAGCTCTCTCTTAGTCCCAAAAGCCCGAAAGAGATCATCATACTTGTGGGAGTCAAACTCTTTTCCATTGTCTATTTTGAAAACACAAATATGTCTACCTGTCTGATTCTCAACAAGATTCTTAAAATCCTAAAATTTACCGAAAGATTCATCTTTAGTTTTCAGTAAGTAAATCCATGTTTTACAAGAGCAATCATCAATAAAAATGATATAATAAAGACAACAATACATGGACAAAGCAGTCATAGGTCCACAAAGATCAGAATGAATAAGATCTAAGATACCATTAGTTTTTCCATTACTATGAGGGTAAGCTTTCTTTGTATTTTTACCAAGAGCGCAACCTCTACAGATATTATCATGCTCAAAAGGAAAAACTGGCATACCTATTACCATCTTTTGCAAACCTGGGAGAGCATTATAGTTGAGATGTCCAAACCTTTTGTGCCATAGTTCGCAAGGGTTGTTCATCTCATGAGCTAATGCTTCAATAACTTGACCAGTGACTTTGTAAAGTCCGCCTTCTTAAGCCCCGATTATCATGGATGAGCTCATACTTTCATTCGAGGGCCACATAAGAGTCTTTCCTTTGGAGAAGGTTACTGTGTACCCTTTACTTTCTAGAACTGCAACTGAGATAAGATTTTTCGTTAATCCAAGAACATAAAGAATTTCTTCAATATGAAATACATTACTTGACTAAAGCTGAAAAGATGTTGATCGAATTCCTTTGATGGCATAAGTGCCATCATCACCCAATTCTACCTTCACATTGAACTTCTTATCTCAGTAGTTCACAAGGTTCTGTTTGAAGCCCATCATGTGCTTGGAGATCMCGTTGTCCACTCACCAAATTTCTTCWGATTTGGTGATAGCACCGGAGAGAGCTGAAACAAGATAATTTTCTCTGCGTTGTTCTTGTTCTTTAGTAAGAGCTCTGGTTCTCTTTCTTTGAGGCTCTTCTTCCTCAGTTGCAACTGAAGCATGGAACCTACCTTTCTGTTTTTGCTGTGAAGGAGGGTTCCTACAGTCTTTTGTAAGCTTGTTACAGTTAAATCATCTTACTTTAGATAAACGAGAGTGAGGATGAGAGTGCTTACCTTGAGGTTTCTTACCTTTGCCTTTGTGCTGAGGAAACCTCTTCCATTTCTTGGCTTTGGCTGAAAGAGCATGTTCTTTCACCATTGAGGGTTCATTTCTGCTTTTAAGTCTGCCCTCTTCTTCCAAGCAATCATGCCATAATCTCTCGAAGTTGGGTTGAACTTCTCTTCCATTTACAGATGACAGAAATGTCTCCCATGATTCTGGAAGACCATCTATTGTTGTTTGTACAAGGTCATCATCATCTACTGCAACTCCAATTCCTGCAAGTTGATCTCTTGTTTGGGCAATTTTGGAAAAGAAGGCAAAGATGGTTTCATCCTTTCCCATCTTCAATGTACATAGTTGTTTCTTCAAGGTCCTTTTCTGAGTTGGGGCCTTCTTTTCATACAAATTTGCTAGGGCAACAAAGCATTCCTTTGTTGTCCTTAGATGAGCAATAAGAGGCATCATGCTATCTTTAACTGAGTCAAAAATGACCCTCTTGGCTTTGGCTTGCCTCTTCTTATAGGCTGCTCTTCTTGCATTTAAAGTAGGTTCTTCCATCACCCTGGTAACCAACTCATCCAGGTCACTTTCTTCTAGGATACTAAAGACCCTAGCCTTCCAGGCATTGAATTTTGAAGCCCCTTCAAGCCTATCTTCTGCTTTGACTAAAGAAGAAGCCATACTGAAGACTGTTTATAGACGAAATCTGATACAATGCAAAATCATTGTTGATCTAATAAAACAAACCCTTAGTAGTGGGGATCTACACAAGCTCAAAAGTCTGCCACAAATGAGCTCTTTTCACGCCCTAAGCTCTGATACCATGTTAGAATTTAAGGGAAAAAACAGTAGCTAGCTAAAACAGAAATATTTTCTTTTAATTTCCAAACATTAACTACTGTAATTTAGGATCAACAAGACATTAAATTTCTGATAGCATAAAACAGTGAATAACAGAACATTTACTTAACTATTACCTTTAGCTGAAACAAGGAACAAAATTACCCGATATGTAGTTGTTATCCTCTTAGATGTATGCTCAGACAAATCTTTAAGGGATCATGGATCAAACCCTCAGGGTAGATCTCATCATGATCATTAGGACAATTGCCAAGAAGAACTTGTAGACCAGAAAACAAACTCAGTTGGTTGAGAAACAAGAAACCATGCCATTGTCGACTAATAGGGTTGAATGCAAAGCTTTGTTCAAGATAGGGCTGGAAAGAAAAACCCCAAGCAACCTTAACACTTTCATCCCACAGAAAACTGCTACAAAATATCAGCAGTTCCAAAACAGCCCCAAGTCCAGTTCATAAAATACTAAGTTGTTAGCATACAAGGTGGGGCAGCACACAAAGGGCAGTAAGTCATCTAGACAGCAAGGCAACACCAGCAAGAGGAACACCTAAACAGCAATGCGACACCAGCAAGAGGAGCCAAAACTTCAATAGGAAAAAAAGGGAACTCTACGACTCGTTGGGAAAGAGCCTTAGGGGTCAACGGCAGGCTTAAGGCTGGAGAGGGTAAGCCCACAATAGTTGTAGCAGACCAGAACACACCAATCAGGAGCTGGAGACCTAGCCTAGAAGAGTCGCAGCCACTTATTAAATTGAACAAGAAGAGCTGCAGAAATACATCAATCCAAAACTCAGCTAAGAGAGAGTGTGAGTGTAATGAGTGAGGAAGAGGTTACTCTTTTAAAGTTTTAGGTAGGTAGGTTAGGGCTAGCACATTAGTCCTTTTTCATAACTTTAGGGTTAGGTTTAATGCCTAACAATTAAACAAATAATATTTTACAATTTAAAATATTATATGTCAAATCAGAAAAGTCAACAAGAAATAAAACAAGTCTAGGAGAGGGGTTTCAAGATCAAGGCGGCTAGCTTTTTTAGGAAGAAGAAAAGAATCGAACCAACACCCAAACAACAATTAAGGGGGGGCGTAACTCAAGCAAGGGGGTTTCAAAACAATAAGACAAAGTCAAAAGGTAAGTTCTTCTTTAATGGTAGAATCTCCACATGAGTCTCATGATATAACTTATAAGCTTTTATCATCCCAGCATACGAGGAGGGTCAATGATGAGATCATGCCCTTCTTCTTAATTGCTCCTAGGTCACATGGACCATCCTGGGAGAGAAGAAGGTCACACATCATCTCGACTTGGTACTTAACCAAGAAACTGCTTGGTCTCATACCAGGATACCCCGGAACACATCTCAGGAACCTAGATTACAACTAGGGTCTTATCCACCGAGGTATACAACCAAGGATCAATACAAGCACCGAGCAAGGATTCACTAGAACACATCCAGGGGCCCTAGAGCACATCTAGGGACTTGTATCATCAAATTGCTTGGTCCTTTAACAAGAACCCCAGCAATACACTAGGGGCCCAACTAGGGTCTTTTGCCATGGATCTAACTGCTTGGTCCCAGAGCAAGAACCCCAAGAAAGTCCAAAATCACAGCTAGGGTCTTTTCCATCCTCCCGGAGAATGGCTCTTGCAACTGCATTGATTGAGCTCTAAGGATTTCATCAAACAAACAAGGGGAAATCTGTATTTTTCATTGCCATCAACTGAGCATTTGTGGAGTGGAGATTTACTCCAATCTACAATATCCATATTCCCAAGTATGTAGGAAAACTTATGCCTTTATTTTCTTTGTTTTTAAAGATTTAGTACAAGGTTTGCAATGGCCATTAGATATGTAGCTATGATATTTTAATGGGAGATTCAACACTTATCACAGATCTAAGTATTTAGGATGCTGACTGAGGAAACAAGTGGATAAATTGCAAAACAATACAGTAGACATGGCCCTGGAAGACGGAACTAGAATCAAGGATATCAAGCAGATAAAGCAAGCAGCTGATTCATTTATAAAATCCTTTACTCAGAAAATAAACTGGAATGGATCAAACTTCAAACTTCAAACTTCAAAACCAAACAGGAGATGTTTGAATTCGTTCCACAATTGCTTCAGGAAGAGCAGAATTCATTGCTGTGTAGACCATTGTAAATGAAAGTAGAGCTCATAGTTCATGAGTTTCGTGTACACAAAAGCAACTGGAATTCTAATAAACCTTCACAGATACCTCTGGGATATCATTAAGGAAGAGTTGCTGGCAGTCATAGAATAAGTAAGGAAAGGCAAGAAAGTAGAAGCTATTAACTCCTTCCTAGCTTTATTTCCAAAGGAAAAGAATCCTACCTACTTTGCAAGATTTTGGCCTATTTTTTATGCAACACCATTATAAGATCATGACCAAAATCACAGCAGAAAGGATGAAGAATGTCAACAAAAAGCTGATTTTGAAAGAACAGAACAGGCTTATACCAGGGAGACAGGCATTTGAGAATATTGTTCTGATGCAAGATGCCCTGTGTAGCAAAAATCAGGAGATGACAAGATCCATAGTCATCAACCACACCAACTACTATCAAGATTCAATAGATAGAGTCTATCACCACTTCCTTCAGAAAGCATTCAGGAAATTTGGCTTTTCAGAATCTTGGATCAACTAGGTCAATGCATGCATTGAGTCATCATGCATGCATTGAGTCCTCATGCATAGCACCAATTGTGAATGGCAGACCCCTTATATACACCTGCACTCAAACTTGTGCTCATGAACTCTAGCAACTTAGCTTAGAGCTTACAGAACTAGTGTTTTCTTCATGTTGAGATATCGATATGGCACGTGCATATATTTTACATGCAACACTCACATGGTATAAAAAGTTTTGTTGCATTGTTGTCATAGCTTTCAAAATAAGGGGTTGCGATTTAAAGAGAATGTGCTCACCCAATAGAACATAACACACACATATATATATGATATATTGCTGTGAAAAAGGAGGTCATCATCAAAACAGAGAAATCTATTTAAGATTTTCATATCCTTATAAGGGGGTTTGAAGAAAAGGATGTGATGTGCATGTCTTTTGATCATTGCAATAGAAGAATGTTGTTATTTCCTAAGACTAAATTAGCTTTATGCAACTTACCTACTAATTGTACTTATGTGATTAGTTTCGACATTGCACCTACAAAATGTTGATTTTCCTTAATGTTATAAAGCTCTTCCTAGCTACAGAAAGAAAGAAGGGCATCGTATTAATGGCTGACCATAGAGCAGAGTTATCCAGTGTACAGTGAAATCACAAGCTAACTTGCCAGACAAACAATTAGGTATTGAGATTAACACAAGTCACCAGCAGCACTGGTGTGCATTAAAGCTACTTATTGTGGCTTAGAGATATGCTTCATCCAAACAAATGGGTAGGAGAAACTTGAAAGTTTTGCACACTCGGTTCATTACCTCCTTGCAAACACTCTCGAGCATCGGAAGCATTAAGCACCCCACTGATAATGATACCACAAGCACGGGCAGTAATAGATCAGTGAGACAGTGCTCCAATGCATGATAAACATTGAGGCCAGCTTGTCCTATTGCTCTACACACTCGGCATAGAGATAATGCCACCTTTTCTAAATGATTTCTTTCCTCCCAGAGGGATGAGTCGACCTTGAATGTTAAGGGAGGTACACCGTACAACAAGGGGTCTGCAACTTCTTCTCCCTGGGATACTTTAATTAAATCCTTTCAGCTCTAGCCAATATCCAGAAGCATTATCAAGCTCAACCTTGGCACACTTGTGATGATGGAAGATGATGGCTCTTCTTCTGATTCAGATACTAGATTGGATATTGCTTTTCCTTGAGATTCATAGCCTTCATTGCTTTACGAAGGACCTGTCATCGCACAGAATTGTAACTGGGATTGATTTCTTCCCCTGGAATATTATCTATTTGACTTTCTATGGTTACCCTTTTGGGTTCGAACTCAACTCCCTTTTTCTATTTTATTGTCTACTCTTTTCTTTCTTTCCTTAATCTAATATTTTAGAACTGGTTAGGAGATGCTTTAAGCACTCCTTACTACTGTTGCCAAATGTATTCTCTCTACTCCCATTGACCTAATTTGGTCATCCATGGACATTAATTACACCAAGAGAAACAAGGTCACTCTACAGCCCAGTATGGATGAGATGTGTAAAACAATGTCCATGATGCTAATAAACTAAAACAAAATAAAATTTCACATCCGTAACATAAAAATGAAAAATAAAAAATAAAAGCAGACCATAATAATAATAAAATAAACCAGCATAGATCCATCTTAACCCCATTTTTTGAGCATCAAAAAACAAGCAGACCATAATAATAATAAAATAAACCAGCACAGATCCATCTTTTAAGCACCCAGAGATTTGCACCTCCATTTCCTTTTTCAATTTTACCCCTCTTGCTGCTTAACAGATCCAGGGTTAATATGGATCTTGTTAAATTTATAGCAGCT